>CAMZMU010000052.1:45134228-45206313 GCA_947311845.1 Poa pratensis
AAGTTACAATATGCATAAATAAAATCTGCATCCAACACTTTAAATTACACCAGCATGTGTCTAAGGCTGATCCATAATATCTCTGAACCTTCCAATTCCGTTGAAGTGTAATTCCTCAGAATCGGACAGAGCAGCAGAGCTATGCTGAACTTGAAGTAACAGACTTATATATGTTCCTAAAACTGGAGGCATAACCATTGCGGATGAACTTCAAGATGGTAATGATGTTGCCAAGGTTAGATTTATGTTGCCAATGTCAAAGTTAAAGGAATCCTGCACAAAAGAAATCTGTAAGGTAATTTAGATGTCAAAGTAATTATTACAAATAAGATGAAAAAAAAAGATACCTGAATTGCTCCATATGGTGCTGCACCTATCATGGTTGGGTTCATGTGGCTGGTACTAATGCCCAAGTTAAATGGTAACTGCACCAAACAATTCATAAAATTAATGGATGTTGATTTACTTATTATAAAGACGTATGTAAATCAGAAGAAACAAGAATAGCTACCTCAACTCTTTGCATGCCATTAAGCGCTTTAGTGAAGAGGAAATTCTCAAGGGAAAGATGCCAGCAATTGCAACTGTAACCAGCGATAAAAGTCCAAAAGTACAGTGTGAGAAGCCCTGGTCTCCCCCGCCAATGAACTGGATTGCGTTATCTACCGATGGTTCCTTTTCCGCGGAGGATGGTACGGCTGGTGCAGGCATGGTCCTGAGAGACACAAAGGGGAATGTAATCGCGACAATGTGCCGACATATCCATCATTGCAAGGACGCCCTCGAGGCGGAATTACACGCGATCATGGGCGGCATGGCCTGTCTATCCAATGCTCCAGCCTTCCTGTTATAGTGCAGTCTGATTCTACAGGTGCATTGACGGCCCTCAAGGATAGTTCGTTATCACGATCGGCGTATGGCCATTTAGTCGCTGAAATTAAGAAGTTGATGGAGGATAGGGAGTTTAGTCCAGTTAAAGTAGACAGATCACAAAATAGAGTTTCACATGCCTTGGCTAGTTATGGGCGCTCTGAGCAGTGCACAATGTGCTGGATGCATCATGAGCCGGAGTTCATATCAAATCTTGTAACAGCTGATTGTAACTCTTTGAATGAGGAATAAACTCCACGTTTTACCCACAAAAAAAAAAAAAAGAATAGCTACCTCATGTTCCATCTCATCTTGATGTAATTTTCATTCTCTGGTGATTTTATCTTTGTACATGATCTTTTATTTTTTTCATGTTAGCGGAACGAGCCTTAAGCATGCAACATATAAGAGAGGTTTGGATCGATCTAGACAATGACAGTTGACATACCTGCGTGTACTTGAGCAGCTTGGCGGTCTGATTCGAGAGCTGGGTGCTTGCCCACGTGCGGCCGTCCACACCGGGCACCTCGGCAGCGGCAGCGGAACGACGCCAAAATCTAACTGCAAGTCGAGAAAGATTGTGAGCTACCGGCGACTGCATAGCTGTTGACGATGACGACGAAAGGATGAAGGCAGCTCGACCTGCAGGTCGATACGAGGCAAACCTGCGTATACTCGAGCCGCCCGGTTGTCCTGAGTACGCACGCGCGCACGTCCGTTCACGACGAGCAGCTCGATCGCCCGCGGCACGACGGCGAGGTCTACCTCTACACTGAGGAAGATTATGAGTAACCAGCGCAACGCAAGTGGTGGCTCAACCTGGCGGTTCACGACGACGCTGGCCGATCTAATCCACAGGAAAAACTTATTTATGGTTTGCATAATTATGGTTTGCACGACGGTCAGGTTTTCTAACCGCGTTTTGTATGGTTTTTGGATCCGGTTTCCTAATTAACTGGATCATTTCTTTCTTCTGTAATGCAACGCGGGAACTCCCCGCCCTGGGTCGTCAAAAAAAATTGTGTAAAACGTCCATAAGCCTCCCTAAGTGTATCATTAATTAGTGCTGATTGGATATGTAATGCTGATTTGATCTTTAATGCTGATTAATAAGAATCATAATAACGATTCTAGGTGGTTAGGATGTATATGTGGAAAGTGGGGAGAAAATAAAAAGCTTGACGAAGGAACGAATCGTTCTTTTTAGATAGTAGAGAAATCAGCCAGCTGAAGAAAACCAAGGATTTGAGAACAAAAAAGTGAAGAAGAAAGGCGCTCGCAAATCACACTACGCTGTAGAATTACACAACACTTCAGCAAGTTTCCGTTTAGTGGCACGTTGTCTCACCCTTATACATAAGCCGCACATTCCACTATCGCTGCAGCTCTTCTGTCTCACGGTTATACAAGCGGTCATCACGGTCATACTGTAAAACCGTAATGTACTCAAATGGTGCACGTACAGTGGGATGAAGTTCTGCTATTCGCTTATGATGCACAATCCACATTTGCCAAGCTCCCTGATGTTCACAGACAGGAAAACCCCATCCACCAGAATGCATAGACTCATAGAAATGGGCATCAAACTTTACCTTTAATTTTGTTATTTCTAAACTTTCATATGATGTTCAGTAAATTTAGGAGATACTTCGCAAATGTGAACTAAAACTAGTGTCCAGGGTTCATTGATGTGTCAAGTATAGTTAGCCTAAACACACGATGCTAGGTTTTTCTTAAATTATATCTCAATGAGGTTCTGAATTCTCATGCCATACTTTGGAGAGATGAGTTGTAAGGCGACGGTCACGAGTCCTGCTCTGGTCTTCCTGCTATTCCAGCTCAATGTTCGCTGAATTACAAGAAATGGTGGAAAAATGTTAGATAGTACAAGGATCAGATCGAAGCCATGAATAATACTGAAATCCAACGGCAGATTAGCAAGCATGATGACGTAATCACGCAAGACAAGCTACGCTCCATCAAAGGTTCAGTTATATATACTCTCAGCAAAAAGGAGAAGGCTCAGGTCTGTCACCAAAACAAGTTAAGTTTGCACATTTGTTAGACTATTTTTCACTGAAGAAGTTAGTTGCAAAGAGTATTCTATTACACAAGCACAGCAAGGAAACTAAAAGGTGAAATATGTACTGCTTTGTTTGAAGCTCAGTTAAAAGTATGTGAACTAAAAGGTGAAATAAGCGAGTAAGCAGATTTTCGAGATGCCAGCTTCAAAATCAAAACGAAAGTTGCAACGATTCGCCTGAACTTGGAAGATACATCCTCGATGGAGCGCGCGGTTGCAGGAAAGCGCTGAGCTCGCCATTGCCGGGGTGTGCTCTTCCGGGCGCGTCGGAGCTTGGTAAATGGTAGCTCTAGCAGAGCAAGAGGAGATATGCTGCCAGCCAAGTTAGTGAGAAGAGAAGAAAACGGTGCGTGCTTGCTATTTCCGACGATCCAAAAGGAGTTTCAGCCATCGCTCGAAAGGTGAAGAACTTGCACAGATCGGGCAAGCAGTTTTCGAAATTGCGGGTGCTGCTCTTGTCGCCACCGTTTGGTCGCGGGAGCCTTCCGCGCAACTTCACCGTGTACTGCATGCAGCTAACCCCTGACCATCCGTGATGCATCTGAGCAAAATGTACTGAAGAAGAAGAGGTAGCTCGGAATAGTGACGATGGCCTGCAGGAGCTGCGTGCCGGCCGGTGGTACAGTGGTAGTAGTTTTGCTTTTGTGGGCGTCCAATCATAGATGACATGGTTAGCCTCGCAAGGCATTGCTAAATTTGCTATCACTTTATTCCTATCTATTTACGTACCTTTGAACATGGGAATATCAAAAGGAGCGGGCCATGTTTTTTTCAGTATTTATTTCTGCAACATGTACTAATTTGGTGCTATCACAAGAATTCATAATTCATCAGAAGAAAACCAAGGTTTTGAGAACAAAAAGTGAAGAAGAAGATTGCATCAACCCAAGGTTTGCTTCATCCATAACTCGATTGGCGATCTTATGCATGCATGTCCTTGTTGGCATAAGTGGATTATTTTCGCAGTGCGAGCTCCGAGCTTGGATTCTACCATTTGGAAGTACCTGGCGCGGACGACATTAAGTGGCTTAATTTCAACAATTATGGTGTTACCCCTGTGAAGAATAGGAAGAAATGGCCTTACCTACAATCAACGGAGAAGCGTCCCGAGATGGTTTCTGGGTGCAACCGACTGGATATGGTTGCACGGGACTTGTACACCCAGTTCAACTGGCGTTCTGATATTACGATAACATGTTGATACAGCGTCATTCATGTTTATCTTTTCTCTTTAGATGGCTCATTCATGTTTCGACTTTGTGTGATCCATGAATTTTTGTAATCACTGATTCTGAATAAATTAATAAAGGCCGTATGCATCAGTTCGATGCAGAGGCTGGGACTTCCCCTTTTCGAAAAAAAGGAAGAAATGGCCTTCGCAGATGAGGGAATTAGAACCGGGTTCCTTTCTGACGAGGTTCCCCTTGGAAGAATATTAATACAAATGACCTATTTTGAGAAAAGTTTGACCATGAAACTCATAATGATGTGAAGTTAATAAAAAACATCCGAACTTTCTTATACTAAGTCTGAATTCGCTGAGTTTTTGCCTTAGTGGAAAGTTAACAACAAGCTATCAAGAACAATATCCACCGTGCCATGCATGAAAAGTTACTTATCGAACAGTTACCTCTTTTGCTAAAAGTAAAACCATGAAACTCGTTGATAATGAAAATTTAATAGAACACCATAGCTTTCTCATACGAACTCCGAATTCGACGATTTGTGGAATAACTGGAAAGTTAAGAACAAGCTCTATCAAAAACCCTTTGTGTCGTGGCGTGGGAATTTATTTCTTTCGAGAAAGTTCCCGGGATGCATTATAGTGTTGTACCATGTGTCAGAACACGAACAAACAACACAAACGGACACATGTTAGAACACTTTGTAAGCTGCCATGTACCATTGTATTAACTAGAAGAACACCCCGCGCGTTGCAGCGGGAATCTCTTTTTAAAAAAATTACAATATTAAATGAAATGTGTATAAGAGGCATGAAATAACCAATTGTCAAGATTTAGTTGATAACAATAGTCGAGCCACTAAATTTAATTAGTGTGAAACTTCTAAATATTTGAGGACAAAATATTAGTGAGTGGACAATTATATAGCTGAAAAACATGACATGCATAGGTTGCATGAAAACTATTGTTAATAATTGTTAGTAGAGATGACATGGACAATTTATTGGACAAAATAGTTGGTGATGTGGTTAGCTTGCATGTTGAGATAGAAAAATATTTAATGCACTTAGTGGGGTTTTGCTTTATAAGAGGTATAGATGTGTCCATACACCTTCAAACATACACATTCTGGGCGTGACCTTGGAGATGCCCTTAGCTAGGGACTCACAGAGAGAATGTGTTTTGGGGAAAGTTTAAAAAATAAACACATCTCCTCAAATATACGGTGTCGGAGCGACATTAGCAATTTCAATCACAATTGTCTCTAAAATATTTAGATTATAGCCGGACCAAATAAGAAACCAACTACAAGTATTTAGAGTCGGTCTCCTGAAAAAGCATAATCAAGTATTGTGATGGTTAACCCGACTCTGAACGTTTGTAGTCGGTTTCCTATTTATGCTGACTGTGATTTTACATTACAGGAGTCATTTGTTTTGTGGGGGAAACCGACTAACGCGGGTGTTGATTAGAGTCAGCCACACCACACAAATTCGATTGCAAAAACATCCTTAATAAGCCGAAAATGAAACGTTTATTCAGGAATACAAATCAGTGTCAAATTACAATGTGCCATCTCACAGCACCAACTTCAAGCAAACTGAGGAAATGCAACGAATGAATTACACGGAATGAGACCACTCACCACTCACAAAAATCACACGGAAAGATGCTGCAACTTAAACTGTGAAGGAAATTTGCAGAAACGGAGTGCACGAAGGCAGGTTGAACAAATGAATAATGGCCAGCAGCAATGAACTTTTATTTATTGACGACCCTGCAGTTCTTCCTGATCTCGCCGTTGGCGGCGGTCTTGATCTCGATGGCTGACATCTTGATCATCGCCTTGGCGAACTTCCTCTCCCACACCTTGGGTCGCATGGCGTTCTGGAACACCTTCCTCGCCGTCGGTCTGGATGTTACGAGGGCTGCGTCGGAGGAGAAGAGGACGTTGCGCTTGCGCAGGTTCTTGTAGTACTGGTTGTCCAGCTGGCCTGGTGTCACGATGTCCTGCACCTGAACGGGATCATTGGTGATGTCGGGGGTCAGCGGGCATTTCTTCTGCAGCTGGGCGGAGAGAGCGGGGTTCATGTTGGAGGGGTTGGGAGGGAGACGGTCGATGAAGGAGGAGCAGTGGGAGATCCCGATGGTATGCGCGCCGGAGAGCACCACGAGGTCGTCAACGTTCATCTTCTTGGCCTTGAAGCTGTCGACGAGCTCCGTGAGGTTGAAGAATGGCGGGGGAAGGAACTCGAGCGCCTCGGTATCGAGCGACACGCGGCCGTCGAACCGTCCCGACGGAATGGCGTACTTGATCCTGTTGCCGCTGAGGAAGACGGCGGCGTCGCGGGCCGCGAAGGCGAGGACGTCGGCGCAGGAGACCTTGCCGGGGCAGACCTTCTCGAGCGCCGCCTTGGCCGCGTCGATGATCTCGAAGCCGCGGAGGCTGGGGAAGTTGGGCGGGCTGAGCTTCTCGGGCTGCGGGTTCGCCGGCGTCGGGTCCAGAAGCACCGAACCGTCACAGCCCTGCAATGCATGCGAATGTAACCACGTGTTCAATGCTTCACAGCACATGCACGAGCAAGAAGCCATTAGCAGCAAGCTGCGCGCGTACCTGGACGAAGCAGTCGTGGAAGGCCAATCGGATGAGGCCGGCGCCGAGGCCGGGCTTTGACTTGAGGGCCTCGTCGACGACCGTCTTGACGATGTACTCCGCGGCGGGGCATGTCTTCTTGTAGTAGCCGACCCTCAGCCGAGGCGCCGACGGATGGGGAACCCCGTAGCTCGCTTGGCACGTGTGAGCCACGCAACCAAGCAATGCTAGCAGCAGAGCCACGGCGGCAAGCCTGTCACTAGCCATGGTAGCCATAGCTCGACTGAGTAGAGTAGAGAAGGATGGGTGAAGGAAACTTGGTGTGTCACAGGCCTACTTATAGCTCCAGGCGGACCTTCACAACATGTATGCACGACATGTTTATCCATATTTTGTTTCTCGGATGGTAGGTTACATATGTGCTTTCAAGCTAAGCTAGAACATAATGTCAAGATAAACAAAGCAAAAGTCAGATTAAGAGTAGAACATGGAGAGCACGATCTCACACACACAGCTGAAATGGTACGGCACTGGCATTGTCATCTTCCCGATAATGTGCCCATCTGTTGTAGATATGAAATAGTCTGATATCTGTTGTGAGAAGTGTTGATGTTGCATCGTGAAAGAGTGACCATGACTTACAATATACAGGGGTAACTTAGGTAGGATCTTCCTTTAGGTAGGATATATAAGATCATTTTCTTTCTCAGGAAATACACAACATGTTCATAGATTCTTAAAGAAAACTAAAACTATTGTGCCTTGCAAAATCGGCCTAAACTAAGAACAGAACTAACCAGACAAATTTACATGTGAATAGTACAAAATACTATTACACCCAAAGGTAAAGTCTTTGCCCTGATCGGGTAATCAATTTTCAAACTCTGTGATTTAAAGGCTGCAATGAGAATGTCATGTCGTGATCGTTCTGTTGCCGGAGCCTGCAAGCGCTGCGTGCCGGCCGGTACGGTGGTACTTGTTTTGCTAGTGTGGAAAGCGTCTCATAATACATGTGATGGTTAGCCTCGCCAGGCATTGTTAATTTGATATCACTTTAGGCATATCATTGATCCAAATTTGAACATGCATGGACCTGCAGAGGAGTATCGAAGGAGTGGGCCTGTTTTTCAGCATAATCTCACTACTAGATATTGCAATATACCCGAGGGTCATATTCCTGTCGGATATTAAAGTTTACCGTCGGTAAAGACTATATCCGACGGTACACCGTCGGCTATTACTAAGAACCATAGGCTAATAGGAATTAATACCCGAGCGACGTTCGATTCCCGTCGGGTATGTGAAAAACCGTCGGTTATAATACATAATATCCGAGCGTTTGACTTAAACCGTCGGTAATATGCTGCACCGTCGGTCATTAGGGTAATAACCGACGGGCCGTCAGTTATTAAAATTCACCGTCGGAAATATGGGGATTTCTAGTAGTGTCTGGTTTCACTTACTGAAACGACAGTGGTAAACAATCAAACATACTACATGTAATTTGGGGCTATCAGAAGAAATCAACACTAGAAAACTAAGGATTTGAGAAAACAAAAGGTGAAAAAATAAAGGCACTGAGAAATGACAATACGCTCTAGATATGAACAAACAAATAAATAAACAAACAGCAAAAACATGACACCAGAACTACAGAACACTAGTATCTTTTTGAACATGGCTACTGTTTAGCATCAGAGGCATACATATACACCTCTTTATCTAAAAAAAAATACATATACACCTACGCAGGAATTTGCTACCAGCATTCAGAACATGCCACCAGAGCGCAAAACTACCAGTACCAGAGACTCTACCGCTTACAACCCATCATCATGTACATCTCCTTGTTCTCCATGGCTCCAAACATTCCTCCCAAATTCAACGCTGATCAGCCTCTTCTTTTCCTCTCCTCGATGCTGCCCTTAGGCATGGCTAAGTAATCGAAGCGTCCCTGGACTATGTTACCTCAGCGGAGCAATAATATTAATTAAAAATCATTTTAAGATCATTTAAATATACATGGGCTACTTAGATAGGATCTCCTTTTAAAAAGGATAAGTAAAATCATCTTTCTTAAATACAAAACATGTTATTAAGTTCTTCAAAACAAGGCACCAAAGGCTAGAATAAGCTCTCTTTTTTTCACTAGTTGAAGAAAGTTAAAACATAAGCCCATGTTATACATACAACCACAGACTACAGCAGCTTCAAATTCTGCCTACATATGTATAGAACTAAAAAGACAAATTTTCATGTGAATAGTGCTAAATAATATCCCTTAAAAATACTATTCACTGAAAGTATACACTACTAACAGTTGAATTTATCTTTTATGTTTCTGAAACTTTAGATCAAATATTGAACTTAACGGTGTGTTTGCCAGCTCAATATTTTTAAAGTATTATTACAATACTACGGTTTCTAAAAGTAATATAGTTTGAAATACTTTGAGGTGTTTGGCTCTAATAAATATTTCAGTTTTATAAACGAAAGTATCTCTAAAACTGTGGGCTTTTTCTTAAGTATTGAAGAAAGAGGTCCGACCCTCTTTTTCCTAAAACTGAGAAAGAAGAAAAATTGTAATATTTGTTCGTCAGGTGCTACAACACTATATACTTCGGTTGCGACAGAAGATGATGAGCTACCAAACGGAGGCTAAACATTTTGGAGTTGCACATGCATCACATAGTTGTGTTCTATGTTGGTGGAGAGAAACCGATGCCCTGATGGGGCTCGGGCTGCATGTTATATAATCATAGGAACAGCCCCTATGGTGGCGAATACAGAGGGATAGGTGCAAGTGGTGTACTACACCATAATGCTCCTATAGTGGGAATACATAAGGATACGGTGCTAGTGGAGCACTACACCATAATGATCAAATTAAACTCTAACACCCCCCCCCCCCCCCCCCAATTAATCTAAGCCTGATGAGAGGTTTAGATTACGTTTAAACTCATATAACTTCTTTATAGGCAATGTCTTTGTAAAACCATCTGCAATTTGATCCGCACTAGAGATGAATTTGATGTCTAACATCTTGTTAGCAACACGTTCTCGGACGAAGTGAAAATCAATCTCGATATGCTTTGTGCGAGCATGAAAGACTGGATTTGCAGAAAGAAAGGTAGCTCCAAGATTGTCACAACAAAGACAAGGTTTTGTGTTGAGAGAGACCCCAAGCTCTCGAAGTAAAGCCTCAACCGTAGCATTTGCTAATGCTTTATATTCTGCCTCGGTGCTTGAACGAGAGACAGTGGCTTGTTTGCGAGCAAGCCAAGATATCAAATTAGGACCAAAAAAGATAGCAAATCCACCAGTGGAGCGTCTATCATCAAGACTGCCACCCCAATCTGCATCTGAAAATGCACTAAGAAGAGTGGATGATGATTTCTGGAATGTGAGTCCAAGAGATTGTACCTTTGACATATCTTAAAATTCTCTTTGCAGCTGTCCAATGTGTAGTTGTAGGTGCATGAAAAATTGACACACTTTGTTGACTGAAAAAGACAAGTCTGGACGAGTTAACGTAAGGTATTGAAGTGCACCAATGATGCTGCGATATTGAGTATTATCCTTGGGACCAAGAGGTGTTCCAGCATTGTAAAGACAAATTCTCACTAGTAGATAGGGGTGTTGGACATGATGTACAGTTACTCATTCTGACCCTTGCAAGAATATCTGTAGCATACTTTTGTTGGGTTAAAACCAAACCATTGTGTGTTTTCTTGACTTCAATACCGAGGAAATAATGCAGGTCACCAAGATCCTCGAGAGCAAAGTTGTCACGTAAATCACGAAGTAGAGCCGAAATAGCTTCTTCGGATGAGCTTGTCACAATAATGTCATCAACATAGATGAGGACATAGATAGATATTCCTGACTTGTTGTACAGAAATAGTGATGTATCAGCTTTAGAGGGAATAAATCCAAGCATATGTAATTTGGCACTTAGACGAGAGTACCAAGCACGAGGGGCTTGTTTCAAGCCATACAAAGGTTTATCAAGTTTTCAAATGTGATGTGGAGCGGAAGAATTCTCAAACCCAGGAGGTTGCTTCATATAAACATCCTCTTCCAGAATGCCATGTAAGAACGCATTCTTTACATCTAGTTGCCGCAAATACCATCCCCTAGACACTGATATAGATAACACGGTCCTGATGGTGGCTGCTTTTACAACGGGACTAAAGGTATCTTCATAATCGATACCGTATCGCTGCTTAAATCCTTTAGCAACAAGTCGAGCTTTATACCTGTCAATAGTTCCATCAGCATTTTTCTTAATGCGAAAAACCCACTTACAGTCAATGACATTGCTTGAAGTGTTGGGGGAAACAAGATGCCGTGTCTTGTTTTGTAGCAACGCATTGTATTCATCTTCCATTGCCGTTTTCCAATTTTTATCATCAAGTGCTTCACGAATATTATGAGGTTCACCTGACAAACAGTACCATAAGTGAGAATACGTGGTTGTCGAATACCCTTTTGTAGCCGAGTACGCGGTGAGCGCGGAGGCGGAGGCTGCACAGGAGACGGCGCAGAATTATTCACAGCAGATCCTCCAGAATCCGATTCTGGTTGAGAGGGCACGGATGATCCAGAGGTGATTCTGCATGCATTGTTTGTTGAGAATTATTAGCATCAGAGTCAGTATCACTCAGATTTTGATGATTACCAAATGATTCTTCATCTGTACTTGGTACTGCATTTGAACTGGTATTTGTGCTAGTCCTTGCTGTATTTTCTCCAGGAACCTGCATGGGTTCAGGAAAGACCGTAACAGGAACAATGTGCATAGGCTCAACAACATGCAACACCTCATTATTAGAAGATGAATGAGAAAATCAGGTGGTAACAAAAGAATTTCCTTACGAAGTTGGGCACCCGCATTTGGATGAAGAGAGTGAAAAGGAAAATATTTTCATCAAACACAACATCACGTGAGATATAAACACGACCGGTGGATATATCTAGACATTTTACGCCTTTGTGAAGTGGACTGTAGCCCAAAAAGACACATCGTTTTGATCGAAAAGAGAGTTTACGTGTATTGTACGGACAAAGGTTGGGCCAACAAGCACAACCAAAAACGCGAAGAGTGTCGTAGTTAGGAGTAATGTTGATGAGTATTTTGGTAGGAGTTTCAATATTGAGAACCTTGGTGGGTAAAAGATTGATAAGGTATGTGGCGGTGAGAAAAGCTTCATCTCAAAATTTAATGGCATGGATGCATTAGCAAGCAAAGCAAGACCGACTTCGACAATATGACGATGTTTTCGCTCAGCAGAACCATTTTGTTGGTGAGCATGAGGGCAAGAAACATGATGTGTGATGCCTACTTTCTGAAAGAAGGCATTAAGTTTGTTATATTCACCACCCCAGTCAGTTTGCATGGTGATTATTTTTCGACCAAATTTGCGTTCAACAAGTTGCTGAAAGTTAAGAAAAACTTGATAAACATCAGAACGCCATTTGAGCAAATAGATCCAAGTAAATTTGCTATAGTCATCGATGAAACTCACATAATAGCAATGTTTCCCAACAGAAACAAAAGCAGGACCCCAAACATCGAAAATATTTGATCCAAAGGTCCACTAGATACACTAGTCGATACATGATATGGCAACTGATGACTCTTGGCATGTTAGCAAGGGTCAAAAACATGGGCATTTATTTCAGGCGAGTAGGAGAGTTTATTTTTCCGAAGAACTTGCTGAACAATAAAAGATGAAGGGTTCCCTAGACGACAATGCCACGTTGACGAAGAAGGCTTGACGGTGATGAAGGCATGCTTGGGAGACCCTGTTGTTATAGGCACAAGAGGGTAGAGACCACCATGACAAGGACCTTTAAACATGATTTGGTGTGTTGCCTGATCCTTAGTCAAGAAGAAAAAAGGGTGAATTTCTAAAAAGGCATTGTTGTCAAGAGCAATTTTATGTGCGGATAATAAATTCTTGGATGCACTAGGAACATGTAAAATATTTCAGAGTTTGATGGAATTATGAGGGGTGTGCAATGTTGAATGACCAATATGCTGAATTTCCATACCTTTTCCATTTGCAGTATGAACTTGATCACCCCCTTTGTAGGTGTCATGGGTGGAGAGTTTGTTTAATTTGCTAGTGATGTGATCTGTAGCACCACTGTCAATATACCAATTAGTATCAACACCATAGGATGCAATATTTGCACCTTTGTGATCACTTGAGGAATCATAATCATTATCACCATCATCATTGTTTGCATAACGCCACCAGCAATTGTCTGCAGCATGACCATACTTCTTGCAAATTTGGCAAGTTGTATCTTGAAAAGGAGATGGCCTCCGGCCACGACCACGACCATTGGAGCGTCCACGACCATGACCATTGGAGCGTCCACGCTGCCTGCCATGGTTTCCATTAAAACCTTGACGATGATAATTACCGCCTTGACGAGTTGATGTATTTGCCGATGAAGAAAAGGAGCCATAGCCTTGTACACTTTTCAGAGAGCATCTGCTGACGGTAATCATAGGCAGTAAGCTGAGAGCACATATCGTTGAGGTGGTGTTCGGATTGGCATTCACCGAAACAACAAGAGCATTATATTCACCATCTAGACCATTGAGAATATACTCCTTGAGTTCATCATCATCAACCATCCGTCCTGCTGCAGTGAGTTCAGAGGCTAAGGCTTGCATCTTGGAGATGTATTTGGTAGCAGACAGATCATTTTTCTTTGTATTGGCAAGAGCACCACGAAGCATTGACACCCTTGCTTTGGAGTGTGAGGAGCACAAATCCTCCACAGTGGCCCAAACATCAGCAGCGTGCTCCAGTGCATAGACATGGGAGAGAACATCACGGGACAGAGATTTGACTAACCAACTCTGAACTTGCTGATCGCGAGAAACCCAGCTAGCGTATTCTGGATTTGGCACGGTGTGCCTGGCGTTGTCAGCTTCAACCTCCATAGTCTTGGGCGGGCACGCGTCGGACCCATCGAGTAGGTCCATGACCATCGCGCCGCGGAGGGCAGGAAGTACCTGCGCCATCCAGAACATGTAGTTCTCTTGAGTGAGCTTCTCCGTGGGTGGCGAGCCAAGGGCAGACGCCAGCGATGCCGCCGTTGACGAGGACGATGAAGCCGCCATGGAGAGCAGGGAGGGAAGCATATGTGTTTTACTGGGTGTTTGCCGATCGTTGGCGATCGGATTTTTTTCTTGGTTTTGATCGATCGCGCAGAGCTAGGAGAGGAAGAGCCAGCTCGATACCATGTTGGTGGAGAGAAACCGATGCCCTGATGGGGGCTCGGGCTGCATGTTATATAATCATAGGAACAACCCCTATGGTGGCGAATACAGAGGGATAGGTGCAGTGGTGTACTACACCATAATGCTCCTATAGTGGGAATACATAAGGATACGGTGCTAGTGGAGCACTACACCATAATGATCAAATTAAACTCTAACATTCTAAACATTCACTGTGTTTTCTTCAAGATTTCAAAATGTGGATTTTATGATTTTTTACATGAAACAGACGACTTTAATCAACAGAAACAAGTTCATTACCAGTTATTTCAGAACTAAATCCAGAACCTCTTTAACCCACAAGCACCAGCAACATGATCTGCAACACGGGCCAGATATACTAGTATCCCGCCTGTATATACAAGATTATGTATACACAGATATCCTATTTAAAGTCTCGCAACAAAATTGAAGTATTTGTACCAAGGTAAAAAATAGCATGCTAAAAGAAATAGTGTCAGCTTCCTTCAGATAATATACACTCTACACCATAGTAATAGCATGACATTTCAAATATCGTGTAAGTAAAAATAGCTAAACAAATAAGAACAAGAATACACGATATAGTCCAGAAATGCAAGAATAATATATGCATAGCCACTTAACAAAATGTTCACCAATTGTCTAGAAGCATAGCATCAACATCCCACGGGGAAACAAACATAATATAAATTATTTACTTAGAATCTCAGCATTAGCAATATGTCAATTTTCAGTTCAGATGATGGACCGACATATTGCAGTTTATCACCATGACAAACAGGTAACAACTTCTTCTTAGGAAGGTGAAAATTTGGTCTTTTAGGCTGACAGCTGGAAAAAATATTATGTTAATAACTTTATCACGTTTTAGAGCGATATAGCGTGCTATTTCTCGATTAGCGAGGAAGAGTAGTAAAATATAGTGTGGACTCACCGGAAAGGCTATAGCGTGTGCTAAGCGTCGAAATAGCGCGGTATGTTTTTTCATGATTTGCACCGATCAGGTAAGAAATTTTCAAACTTGCTGCGGGTGCAATGAGAAGCTCTTCCGTCATCATTTTGTTGCCGGAGCCTTCCCCTCAACTTCACCTTGTGCTACAACTATCCACCAAATCACCAGTGCATATGATGCATCTGGGCGAACGAAACAAACAGAAGAGAGGAAGAGGGCAGCTCGGAATAGCGATGATGAATATCACGAGTGGTAATGTTTCTGCTACCGTAGGCGTCTCATCAAACGTTTGATCGTTAGCCTCGCAATTCATTGCTGATTTGCTATCACTTTATGCTCATCTATTTACTTACCTAAACCTTTGATTTTTGAACATGGACCTGCAGAAGAAATCAGCACAACAAAACCAAAGCATTTTTAGAGTTGAGAACACGAAAAGTGAAGAAGGCGCTCATAATACCCTCTTTAGATATCAACAAACAAACAGCGACAACAACGACACCAGAACTACACAGAACACTCTATCTTCTAAACATGGCTACCATATTTAGCATCACATGCATACCTATAAAGCTAAAATGCAAGAATTTGCTACCCTTATTCCTGCATTCATTCAGTGGCGGCGCTTAACAATAAGAATCACTACCCTTACCTAAACATTCAAACTAACTGGTATGGGAATTATGGTAAGGAAAAGTATGATTTATATTTTTTTGGATGATAACGCCTTAAGTATGATTAATAAAGAAATATTTGCTTGCCCGATCTGTACTAGTGAAGAGGTCTAAAATTTAGCTGTTTCTCGTCATTTTCTCCAGTGAGAGCAATGCCTTCCGTATCTCTTGGTAAGCACGACAAAAATGTCTTCGAGCAATGTAATCAGTGTTGTTTAAACATAAATCATGAAGATCTCATTAACTGATAAATGTAGGTTGACAACAGTTTCAGTAAAACAAAATGAAATACAAGAATAAATAAAACCACACAGTGGAAAATTAATCGAAAATTCCAAAATATCACACAAAAATCACAAGATCATTATTCTGTTTCCGTGACGGGGTAGGCATTAGCATAGCCTCGATTTTGTTGGAGGAATGGTCACTAGTTGATGAGATTGCACTTCTTTCTGATCTCCCCATTAGTTTTGGTCTTCACCCCAATGCCGCCCATCTTCACCATGGCCTGCTTGAACTTCTCCTCCCACACGTGAGGGATCAAATTATCTTTCACTAATTTCTTTGTTGGGAGGACTCGAGTGCGGCATCCGATGTGAACAACACTTCCTGGTTGAGCACATTCTCGTAGTATTTGTTGTCCAGTGTGATAGGGGTATTGATGTCCTGGAACACCGTGGAGTTGTCGCTCTTGCACTCTTTTTTCACCAAGTTGGCTAACCTAGAGTTCATGGCCGTTGGGTCGGAAGCATCGCGCGGGACACGGTCGGCGAAGGACGAGCAGTGGGAGATCCCAATGGTGTGCGCACCAGAGAGGGTGACCATCTCGTCTAGGCTTAGTCCCTTTACGGAGAACATAGCCTCGAGCACTGTGACATTGGCGAACGGAGGGGGCAGGTCTGTGAGGGTCTCACTAGCGAGAGACACCCGCCCGTCGTAGCGGCCGGCTGGCATTTCGAAGTCTACCTTCTTGTTGCTGAGGAAGAAGGTGGCGTCACGCCCAGCAAAGGCGACAATGTCTGCGCACGAGACAACACCCTCGCACTCCGCCTCGAGCTTAGTCTTGATCTTGTCGATCACTCCGAAGCCACGGAGGCTACCTGCGTTAGGGATGCCGAACTTCTCCGTCTGTTCATCAGCCGGGGTCTTGTCAAGGAGGACCGACCCATCACAACCCTGAAACGAAAACATATGAATGAGATTAATGGTACGGTGCCAAATCATAAACATGTATGCTAGCTAGTTAATTTGATGGCATATGTGTAGTACTATTGTGCGCATTGGTATACCTGGACGAAGCAGTCGTGGAAGAAGAGACGGATGAGCCCGGCGCCGATACCGGGGTTGCGCTTAATCTCCTCTTCTACAACGTCCCTTACGATCTTCTCCGCACCTTTGCAGGTCTTGTGGTAGTAATCGTAGTTGAGCGTCCGGGCAGCAGGAGGGGGAGGGCTCTGGCAGGGCCCCGAGGGGTAGGGAAACCCGTAGCTTGCTTGGCAGGTGCTGGCCACGCAACCAAGCAATGCTAGCAGCAGAGCCAAGGCGGTAAGCCGGTCACTAGCCATGGTAGTCATAGCTCAAGAGAGTAGAGGAGGATGGGTGAAGGAAACTTGATGTGTTGCAGCTCTACTTATAGGTCCAGGCGGACCTTCAAAATATGTTTGCACGACATGTTCATGCAATATTAATTTTGGTTCGTTGATGGCAGGTTACATGTGTGCTTTCAAGCCAAGCTACACACAATGACAAGATAACTAAACAAGAAAAGTCAGGCTAGAACATGGAGAGCACGATCTCACAAAGCTAAAATGGTACGGCATTGGCTTTGTCATCTGCTCGAATCTGGCGTAGATGAAATAGCCTGATCGCGGAAGAGTGCAGAGGTAGGAGGGAGAGTATTGGGGAACGCCACTCACGGTTAAGTAACTGAAGGGTTCCACGATTATGATAGCTCAATGACCCTAACGAACTTAGGTAGGATCTCCTTTTAGGTAGGATACTGGATAAGTATCATTTTCTTTTTCTGGAAATGCAAAACACGTTAGTAAATTCTTTACAAAAGAACATTCATCCATGGTATATATACGGACGACCTTGGAATAATGTAGCTTAAAATCTGTCTGAAACTAATAGAACTGCCCATACCGACGACATGTGGGTGCAGTATTTCGCACTATTCACATTTGAATTTATCTTTTATGTTTGCAAACTTCAGATAAATTTTTATCTTAAACTTTTTGGAACATATGTGTGAATATTACAGCTTCAAAGTGGCGATCCGACCTATACAGGTCTCCCCCAGCTATAAATGATAACATAATCAAATTTTATTTTAAACTTTTTAGACCATATATAGAGGTGTGACCAAAAGCATAAGTCTTCGCACCGATGGGGTAAGCAATTTTTGAACTTGCTGCGGCTGGATAGTAGCCATGTAGGCGGACACCCGCCAGACCGAAATATATGTCCCCCTCACCGACTGATGACACAAATACATGCATAATTATGTGACAACGACCACTGATTAACGAATGACAAAGTGTCTACTAGATAGCTGGGGAGCCTTAACCGCAACTTCTCCTTGTGCTCCCATTGACCACCAATGCATGATGCATATGACTGAAATGGACAGAGGTAGTAGCTCGCTCAGATATCGGTAAGTGGTGACGAGACTGCAAGTGTTGCGTGCCATCCGGTAGTACTGGTAGTTTTGGAACTAAGAGCCTCGCAAGATATTGCTAAGAGTATCTCTAGCGACGTCCTCCAAATGGCTCTCCAAAGGCCTAATGTAGGTCTCGACTCTCGGCCCAAAAATCGGCCACAGCGGCACCCCCTAGTGTCCAGCACCACAGATAAGCCCCCCAAGTTTATGGGTCACAACGGTAGCCCCAATTTTGGCAAACGCGGACCAATCTTGTGTGTATTAGACCATAATCCAAGTTTATGGGTCAACTCACCTCACTTTGCAAGTTTATTGGGTTATTTGCAGATCGAGGAAAAAGCACCATGTACACTTCAAATAAATATTCACGTAAATGAAAACTAATTGCTTACCAATAATAAAAGTTTCACTAAGTTTAAAATATTACTCATAAGGTTCAATAATTTTTTAATAAGGTTATAAAACTATTCACATTGTTGAAAATAAACATGAATATAATAAATCAATAAAGCATGAAACTAAAAAAGAAACATGCAAAAAGAAACAAAAATAGAGAAAGGAAAGTAAGCGAATGAAAGGCAGAATACAACAAAAGGAATACATTAAGAGATAAATCGATAAATAAATAAATGGAAAAATAGAAAGAAGGAGAATGAAATAAAAAAAGCAAAAAAAGAGGAAAAGTGAAAATAAAACAGAAAAAACCTGATCGGAAACTGTAAACCAGATCAGATGGTTGTATAATGCAGTCCAGTGTATAAAAGTTACATTGGTGGGTGAAAATCCTATGCTTCGTGGATTCCGGGCCAATCCCAACTGCATAGCCCAATATGGGTTCTTCCCCCTCCACCGAGCTACTGAAATGTTCTCAGTTGATATGGTTGAGTTGCTCTTGCGCCATGGCACATTTGCTTATTTACGCACGGGTGGTCCTTTATGCGTTGAGGATCTACTACCACTCCATGTTGCGAATGAGAACACTTGCCTGCATAAGTACCTGGAGGACTTCTATATCCTAATGAAGAGAATTGTGATGGCTGTCAGATAGGTATCAACTACTCCCTCCGTTCTGAATTAATTGACTCAGATTTAGTACAAGTTTATACTAAATCTGTTGTACTAAATCCGAGTCAATTAATTCAGAACGGAGTGAGTTCATCAACAAGCTCATTCATATCATGAGCCTGCCCGAGATGGTTTGTTCTGCATCCATGCTTACACAAACTAATTTTGCAGCATAACAGAAGGACATTGGCATATTCTCGAACTACAGATATCGCAATACTTAAGGAAACTGCATTCTTACATCTGTAATTCACAATGACTGCAGTTCCATGTGTTACTCTTTCTGTATGTGTATGTAGATGTGGTATGACGTTCTTTAGTTTTAAATTATGAGAACGTTGTAAGTTGCTATTAATTTCTAGAATTCGATTGTCTGTTGAATTGAGGTGTGATAAGTACTGAGTTTTTCTTTCATGCTCATTGTTTCCCACGGATAATATGTTAGTAGATGATATCTGCAAATACTTGGTAGATGGAGAGAGATCGTTCAGATAGCAAATTTAGCAATGCCTTGCTAGGCTAACTATGTCATCTATGATGGGACGCCCACAATAGCAAAACTACTACCACTGTACCACCGGCCGGCCGGGCGCAGTACTTGCAGTACACGGAGAAGTTGCAGGGTCATTCATCATCCCTATTCCGTCATTCCGAGCTACCTCTTCTTTCTGTCCACTTCGCTCAGATGCATCACGGATGGTTAGCTGCATGCAGTACACGGAGAAATTGCGCGGAAAGCTCTCGCGACCAAACGGTGACGACAAGAGCTTGCAATTGCACCCGCAATTTCGAAAGTTGCTTAGGGCGTGTTTGGTAGCCCACGGCCTCCTCAAACAGGACCTGGGCGTGCAAAAATGGGCCGTTTGGTTGCCACGTTTTCGCTTGGCCCGCATGCGCACGAACCTTAAAGCACCCATTAGTCAGGCCCGATAGGAACGATCGAATCGGCCGTTTTTCCAGAGCCACCTTTCGGCCAGTACAGTAGCGGCGAATCTCGTGCGCGTGGAGACGCGGGATGCAGCCATGGAGATGGCGGGAGACGAAAAATTGGTGCGCTCGTATGGCGCCAACGCTACTCTCACCCTCTCTTTAGTCTGCAATCGGAGACGGTAAGACCAGACAAAATCTGGATCTTAGGCAGGGCGGCGGCTAAAGGTTCGGCGACGGCGACGGAGACACCGCTGGCGGCTAAAGATTCGGCGACGGCGATGGACACACCGCTTGCTCGTCTCTTTACACAGATCTGCCATGGCGGTAAGCACTATTCCCCCACCTGATTTCGGCTCGACAGAGCGATAGTAGAACAGCAGCATCTTGATTTCGAATACACTAGTCCACTATTCCCCATCTGATTTCGGCTCGATCTTATAGTAGAACAACAGCTTCTTGATTTCCACTACACTAGTCCAATATTCCGCACCTGATTTCGGCTTGATCTTAGGGACAAACTCGTAGGCCGCTCATCATTCAGGCCACAACACTCATAGCTGTGATGCAGGCATGGCTCCTCTTAGTCCATCATAGAGCAGTACGCCGCAATTACTGGGGCATAATCAGGTATGGTCCATTGTTCCCCCGAGACCAGGAGAGGATTGCGAATCTGAACTACATCTACCACAACAACGAGGTCGAGGCAGTGAACATGCTTCGAATGGGCAGAGCTCCTTTCACCAAGCTTGTGGAGACGTTTCGGTCTAGGGGGTGGCTAAAAGATAACATCCACACCACAATAGAAGAGCAAGTGGCAATGTTTCTTCACGTTGTTGGTCATAACCAAAGGTTCAGAGTGATTCACAGCACTTTCAGAGATCTAGTGAGACTATATCTCGCTATTTCAGGAAAGTTCTGTACGCTGTTGGAGAGCTTAGAGCAGAGATGATCAAGCCACCAACTGGCCAAACTCCACCGAAGATTCGACAGAGCCATAGGTGATACCCATTCTTCAAGGTGAGATTACCTGATTTCGCACATGTTGCTTCCATATTAGCCTTGTCTTAACCTCACACAATGTTCATGTCATCAGGATTGTATTGGTGCAATTGATGGCACTCAAATCACTGCTAGAGTGCCAAGGTCTGATGTTGCTGCTTACAGGGGCAAAAGCATTACACCAGCTCTTGCGGCTGTCGATTTCAACATGAAGTTCACTTACGTGCTAGCTGGTTGGGAAGGATCTGCTCATGATGCTAGCATCCTTGCCGACAGCATGAGTCGACCAGATGGGATAAACATTCCGGATGGCAAGTTCTACCTTGGAGATGCAGGATATGCTTGTCGCTCAGGTGTTCTTCCACCGTTCAGGGGTACCAGATATCACCTTGATGACCCAAAAGTATAGGGGGTGTATCGTATACTTTCGATAAATAAGAGTGTCGAACCCAACGAGGAGCACAAGGTGTTGCCAAGTAGTTTTGATCAATGATTCACTGTAAATACTAGCAGACAAGTTTTTAGGGATTTTTAATATTGTAGATAAATAAAGTACGAGTAAATAAAAGACAGTAATAGTAATTGCAATTGCAGCAAGTGGCCCAATCCTTTTTAGCACAAAGGACAAGCCGGTTTGTTTACTTATGATGGCAAAATGTT
This sequence comes from Poa pratensis, assembly GCA_947311845.1. NCBI lineage: Eukaryota > Viridiplantae > Streptophyta > Magnoliopsida > Poales > Poaceae > Poa > Poa pratensis. The sequence goes on from CAMZMU010000052.1 coordinate 45,156,186, forward strand.
CTTGAGGACACATGGGAATTTCGTCAAGTGATTTCGCTTCATTTAGTTGATTAATCTTTATTGTTTTGATAAGTGTTGTGTGGGTGAACCTATGCTAATGAACTGCCTAACTTGGACTAATACATACTTGTGATTAAACCCCCTTGCAAGCATCCGCATAACAAGAAAGTAATTAAGATAAATCTAACCACAACCATAAACTCAAAGATCCTTATCCCTCATGCATCGGTATACTAACGGGGGTTTAGGTTTCTGTCACTCCGACAACCCCTCAATTAGCAACCAAATACACAATGCATTCCCCTAGGCCCATAAAGGTGAAGTGTCATGTAGTCGACGTTCACATGACACCACTAGAAGAATAACACCACAACTTAAATAGCAAACCATTAAATATTACTCAACATAACTTCACTACTAACATCAAGACTTCTCCCATGTACTCAAGAACTTAACGAACTACTCACAAGACATCATATGGATCATGATCAGAGCTGATATAATGATGGATAACAATCTGAACATATACTTTAATTCACGATAAAACTCAATAGCATCAACACAAGGAGTAATCAACACCGGGAAAGTTTCCCCTATGAACTACACAAAGTATAACCCTAGATGTTACAGCGGAACGAGGTGGAGCGGTGGAGATTATGGTGTCGGCGGTGGAGATGATGGTGATGATGATCCCGATGAAGTCTCGCGTGATGGCGATGATTTCCCCCTCCCCCCCCCCCCCCCGGAGGGAATTTCCCCGGCAGATTTCTCCCTGCCGGAGAGCTTTTCTCTCTGATGTTTTCCGCCTCGTGGAGGTGGCGGAATATTTCCTCGATCGCCCCCACGTCTTAGGGTTTCTGGGCGTTGAAGTACGCGAAGGGGGAGCGTCTGAAGTGGGCCAGGGTACGGCGCGGCCCAGGGGGCACCCGCGCCGTGGGGTGACGTGGGCCCCTGGTGGCCCACCTCGGCCTCCCCTTTTGGCCACCTTTGGCATCTTGAAAAATAGGAACTTCCAGATGTTTTTCCTAATTTGTTGATTTTCAGAAATAGTGTATCTTGGCGATGCTTTTCTAGCTGAAATCTGACTCCAGCAGTTAATTCTCCAATAATCACGAAACATGCAAAATAAGATAAAATAACATAAGTAACACATCCAAATGTGAAATATAACAGTGAATAGTAGTAAATTATGATATAAAATAGTGATGCAAAATGGACGTAACAGTGAATATATCTATAATTTATATGGACGTATCAATTAGTAAACGAGTAGGAGACGGGCTCAGAGGCGCCCTCGCCAGGGCACGGCGCCGCCAAGGTGGGCCCCGCGCCGTGGCATGGCGTGGTGCCCTCGGGCACCGTGTCCTCCTCTTTTTCGGCTTGCAATATTCCATATTTAATAAAAATAACAAAAATATAACTTAGAAAGTTAAACGCAAACTTTTTCTTACCAAAACTGTTACCTATTCGAAAAAAGACTCTGCAGTTTCTTGAATCTGACTTTTAATAAAATCTTCCGGAGTTACCACTTGAATAATATCAATATCTTCATTATAAGAATCTCCAGAAATATAATGCTTGAGTGTTTGCTCATTTACCACTTGTGGTTTACCACCATCAAGCGTAGTAATTTTAATAGCACCTGAGCGGTAAACCTCTGCAACAACATAAGGTCCTTCCCATTTCGAAAGTAATTGTCCTGCAAAAAATCTGAGACGAGACCTATACAATAGAAATTTCTCACCAACATTAAATTATCTCTTTAAAATCCACCTATCATGCCATTATTTCACTTTCTCTTTAAAGAGTCTAGCATTTTCATAGATTCACTTCACCATTCATCTAAAAAACTTAAATCAAGTAATATTTTATTACCAGCAAGTTTAAAATCTCTATTTAGTTCCTTTACAGTCCAATAAGCTTTATGTTCTAATTCTAAAGGTAAATGAAAAGCTTTTCCATAAACCATTTTGTAAGGAGACATATCCATAGGATTTTTATAAGCAGTTCTATAGGCCCACAAAGCATCATTAAGCTTCCTAGCCCAATTCTTTTTATATAAACTTGTTAACAGTCTTTTGCAAGATAGATTTAATCTCTCTATTTGATAATTCTACTTGACCACTTGTTTGAGAATGATAAGGTGAAGAAATTCTATGATTAACATCATACTTATCAAGAGTTTTTCTAAAAGCACCATGAATAAATGAGAACCACCATCTCTCATAAGGTACCTAGGCACACCAAATCTTGGAAAGATGATATCTTTAAGCATTTTTAATGATGTCTCACCATCAGCACTAGATGTTGGTATAGCTTCTACCCATTTAGTAACATAATCAACAGCAACAAGAATATGAGTATAACCATCTGAAGGAGGAAAATGACCCATAAAGTCAAATCCCCAACAGTCAAAAGGTTCAATAACAAGATAATAATTCATAGGCATTTCACTGCGCCTAGTTATATTATCAACTCTGTAACATTCATCACATGATAAAATAAACTTTCTTGCATCTTTAAAAAGAGTAGGCCAATAAAAAACCTGATTGTAGAACCTTTTGTGCAGTTCTATCTCCAGCGTGATGTCCTCCGTAAGCACTTCCATGGCATTTTCTCAATATCTCTTTTTGTTCAAATTCTAGAACACATCTCCGCAATATACCATCCACTCCTTCTTTATATAAGTGTGGGTCATCCCAAAAATAATGCCTCAAATCATAAAAGAATTTTCTTCTTTGCTGAGCTGTAAAGGTTGGAGGCAAATACTTGGCAACAATAAAGTTAGCATCCTCAGCATACCAAGGACTCTCTCGCGAGTTTACCTTAATTGCAGCCAATTGTTCATTTGGAAAACTATCATTAACAGGAACAGGATCATAAGAAATGTTTTCCAATCTAGACAAGTTATCAGCGACATGATTTTCAGCCCCTTTTCTATCTACAATGTGTAAATCAAAGTCTTGTAACAGAAGCACCCATCTTGTAAATCTAGGCTTAGCATCTTTCTTTTCCATAAGGTATTTAATAGCAGCATGATCGGTATGAATAGTAATTTCGAATCAACTATATAAGGTCTAAACTTATCACAACCAAAAACTATCGCTAAAAATTCTTTTCCAGTAGTAGCATAATTCTTTTGAGCAGCATCAAGAGTTTTACTAGTATAATGAATAACATTTAATTTCTTATCTATTCGTTTCCAAGAACAGCACCTACAGCAAAATCACTAGCATCGCACATAATTTTAAAAGGTAAATTCCAATCAGTAGGCTCAACAACAGGAACAGTGGTTAAAGCCTTTTTTAGAGTCTCAAAAGCTTCTTTGCAATCATCATAAAAAACAAAAGGTACATCTTTTTGAAGAAGGTTAGTAAGAGGTTTTGAAATTTTAGAGAAATCTTTAATAAACCTCCTGCAGAAGAAATCAGCACAACAAAACCTTTGATTTTTGAACATGGACCTGCAGAAGAAATCAGCACAACAAAACCAAAGCATTTTTAGAGTTGAGAACACGAAAAGTGAAGAAGGCGCTCATAATACCCTCTTTAGATATCAACAAACAAACAGCGACAACAACGACACCAGAACTACACAGAACACTCTATCTTCTAAACATGGCTACCATATTTAGCATCACATGCATACCTATAAAGCTAAAATGCAAGAATTTGCTACCCCTATTCCTGCATTCATTCAGTGGCGGCGCTTAACAATAAGAATCACTACCCTTACCTAAACATTCAAACTAACTGGTATGGGAATTATGGTAAGGAAAAGTATGATTTATATTTTTTTGGATGATAACGCCTTAAGTATGATTAATAAAGACATATTTGCTTGCCCGATCTGTACTAGTGAAGAGGTCTAAAATTTAGCTGTTTCTCGTCATTTTCTCCAGTGAGAGCAATGCCTTCCGTATCTCTTGGTAAGCACGACAAAAATGTCTTCGAGCAATGTAATCAGTGTTGTTTAAACATAAATCATGAAGATCTCATTAACTGATAAATGTAGGTTGACAACAGTTTCAGTAAAACAAAATGAAATACAAGAATAAATAAAACCACACAGTGGAAAATTAATCGAAAATTCCAAAATATCACACAAAAATCACAAGATCATTATTTCTGTTTCCGGTGACGGGGTAGGCATTAGCATAGCCTCGATTTTGTTGGAGGAATGGTCACTAGTTGATGAGATTGCACTTCTTTCTGATCTCCCCATTAGTTTTGGTCTTCACCCCAATGCCGCATTTACTGAAATTACTGTGGAAGACAACTCTACATGTACATTCTAATTTGGGGTTATCAGAAGACTAGCTAAATGCCCGTGCGTTGCCACGGGACAAAATGAAAATATTTTGACGTTATTGATCAAAAAGTTGTTATATCTTGTGAATGAGTTTGGCTAGTGTTACACATGCTTTGATTGAACATCGTATAAGACTCTTCCTAATGAAAAATGTACAACTATGCGGGTTAAATAATTGAACGCTGCTTCTAATATGCTTCGGATATTACAATATTTCCATGTATCGGTCTTTTGTGCTACTTAGCAAAATTCAAGAGATGCAAATGCAAAAGGTACAAATTAAATCATGTCTACTATCTGGTGCTCTACATATCTTCTGAAGATATACCTTATGAAGAAACTAAGAAGAAATAAGTCCCTAGCTAGTGCATAGAAGAAACAACTGTTACCCTTGTGATCAATGTATCGAAAGTTCGGTTGTGCAAAAGTGTTCTTTGCAGCCCTGACGGTACTGATCATGTGTATGTACTTGTTCAATTTTAATGAAGAAAGTTTGCTCAGTTCTGCAAGATTATATCGAGTGTAAACCATGTACATGTGGCTGCTGTCTGGTATGTAGAGAAAGAAATCAATATAGAAATACTGCAACTCCAAGTGAAGAGAGATAAATAAAATAGGTGAAAACCAAGCACAAATACTGCCAATGAAACAAAATTGATAGATTGTCTCCTCTCTCATCAAGTACCCTGGTTCCTGTCAGATACTGTATTACATTAAAGTTACAATATGCATAAATAAAATCTGCATCCAACACTTTAAATTACACCAGCATGTGTCTAAGGCTGATCCATAATATCTCTGAACCTTCCAATTCCGTTGAAGTGTAATTCCTCAGAATCGGACAGAGCAGCAGAGCTATGCTGAACTTGAAGTAACAGACTTATATATGTTCCTAAAACTGGAGGCATAACCATTGCGGATGAACTTCAAGATGGTAATGATGTTGCCAAGGTTAGATTTATGTTGCCAATGTCAAAGTTAAAGGAATCCTGCACAAAAGAAATCTGTAAGGTAATTTAGATGTCAAAGTAATTATTACAAATAAGAGATGAAAAAAAAAGATGCCTGAATTGCTCCATATGGTGCTGCACCTATCATGGTTGGGTTCATGTGGCTGGTACTAATGCCCAAGTTAAATGGTAACTGCACCAAACAATTCATAAAATTAATGGATGTTGATTTACTTATTATAGACGTATGTAAATCAGAAGAAACAAGAATAGCTACCTCAACTCTTTGCATGCCATTAAGCGCTTTAGTGAAGAGGAAATTCTCAAGGGAAAGATGCCAGCAATTGCAACTGTAACCAGCGATAAAAGTCCAAAAGTACAGTGTGAGAAGCCCTGGTCTCCCCCGCCAATGAACTGGATTGCGTTATCTACCGATGGTTCCTTTTCCGCGGAGGATGGTACGGCTGGTGCAGGCATGGTCCTGAGAGACACAAAGGGGAATGTAATCGCTACAATGTGCCGACATATCCATCATTGCAAGGACGCCCTCGAGGCGGAATTACACGCGATCATGGGCGGCATGGCTCTGTCTATCCAATGCTCCAGCCTTCCTGTTATAGTGCAGTCTGATTCTACAGGTGCATTGACGGCCCTCAAGGATAGTTCGTTATCACGATCGGCGTATGGCCATTTAGTCGCTGAAATTAAGAAGTTGATGGAGGATAGGGAGTTTAGTCCAGTTAAAGTAGACAGATCACAAAATAGAGTTTCACATGCCTTGGCTAGTTATGGGCGCTCTGAGCAGTGCACAATGTGCTGGATGCATCATGAGCCGGAGTTCATATCAAATCTTGTAACAGCTGATTGTAACTCTTTGAATGAGGAATAAACTCCACGTTTTACCCGCAAAAAAAAAAAAGAATAGCTACCTCATGTTCCATCTCATCTTGATGTAATTTGTCATTCTCTGGTGATTTTATCTTTGTACATGATCTTTTATTTTTTTCATGTTAGCGGAACGAGCCTTAAGCATGCAACATATAAGAGAGGTTTGGATCGATCTAGACAATGACAGTTGACATACCTGCGTGTACTTGAGCAGCTTAGCGGTCTGATTCGAGAGCTGGGTGCTTGCCCACGTGCGGCCGTCCACACCGGGCACCTCGGCAGCGGCAGCGGAACGACGCCAAAATCTAACTGCAAGTCGAGAAAGATTGTGAGCTACCGGCGACTGCATAGCTGTTGACGATGACGACGAAAGGATGAAGGCAGCTCGACCTGCAGGTCGATACGAGGCAAACCTGCGTATACTCGAGCCGCCCGGTTGTCCTGAGTACGCACGCGCGCACGTCCGTTCACGACGAGCAGCTCGATCGCCCGCGGCACGACGGCGAGGTCTACCCTCTACACTGAGGAAGATTATGAGTAACCAGCGCAACGCAAGTGTGGCTCAACCTGGCGGTTCACGACGACGCTGGCCGATCTAATCCACAGGAAAAACTTATTTATGGTTTGCATAATTATGGTTTGCACGACGGTCAGGTTTTCTAACCGCGTTTTGTATGGTTTTTGGATCCGGTTTCCCTAATTAACTGGATCATTTCTTTCTTCTATAATGCAACGCGGGAACTCCCCGCCCTGGGTCGTCAAAAAAATTGTGTAAAACGTCCATAAGCCTCCCTAAGTGTATCATTAATTAGTGCTGATTGGATATGTAATGCTGATTTGATCTTTAATGCTGATTAATAAGAATCATAATAACGATGTCTAGGTGGTTAGGAAGTATATGTGGAAAGTGGGGAGAAAATAAAAAGCTTGACGAAGGAACGAATCGTTCTTTTTAGATAGTAGAGAAATCAGCCAGCTGAAGAAAACCAAGGATTTGAGAACAAAAAAGTGAAGAAGAAAGGCGCTCGCAAATCACACTACGCTGTAGAATTACACAACACTTCAGCAAGTTTCCGTTTAGTGGCACGTTGTCTCACCCTTATACATAAGCCGCACATTCCACTATCGCTGCAGCTCTTCTGTCTCACGGTTATACAAGCGGTCATCACGGTCATACTGTAAAACCGTAATGTACTCAAATGGTGCACGTACAGTGGGATGAAGTTCTGCTATTCAGCTTATGATGCACAATCCACATTTGCCAAGCTCCCTGATGTTCACAGACAGGAAAACCCCATCCACCAGAATGCATAGACTCATAGAAATGGGCATCAAACTTTACCTTTAATTTTGTTATTTCTAAACTTTCATATGATGTTCAGTAAATTTAGGGAGATACTTCGCAAATGTGAACTAAAACTAGTGTCCAGGGTTCATTGATGTGTCAAGTATAGTTAGCCTAAACACACGATGCTAGGTTTTTCTTAAATTATATCTCAATGAGGTTCTGAATTCTCATGCCATACTTTTGGAGAGATGAGTTGTAAGGCGACGGTCACGAGTCCTGCTCTGGTCTTCCTGCTATTCCAGCTCAATGTTCGCTGAATTACAAGAAATGGTGGAAAAGTGAGCACCCATTTTAGAATAGTACAAGGATCAGATCGAACACTGCCATGAATAATACTGAAATCCAACGGCAGATTAGCAAGCATGATGACGTAATCACGCAAGACAAGCTACGCTCCATCAAAGGTTCAGTTATATATACTCTCAGCAAAAAGGAGAAGGCTCAGGTCTGTCACCAAAACAAGTTAAGTTTGCACATTTGTTAGACTATTTTTCACTGAAGAAGTTAGTTGCAAAGAGTATTCTATTACACAAGCACAGCAAGGAAACTAAAAGGTGAAATATGTACTGCTTTGTTTGAAGCTCAGTTAAAAGTATGTGAACTAAAAGGTGAAATAAGCGAGTAAGCAGATTTTCGAGATGCCAGCTTCAAAATCAAAACGAAAGTTGCAACGATTCGCCTGAACTTGGAAGATACATCCTCGATGGAGCGCGCGGTTGCAGGAAAGCGCTGAGCTCGCCATTGCCGGGGTGTGCTCTTCCGGGCGCGTCGGAGCTTGGTAAATGGTAGCTCTAGCAGAGCAAGAGGAGATATGCTGCCAGCCAAGTTAGTGAGAAGAGAAGAAAACGGTGCGTGCTTGCTATTTCCGACGATCCAAAAGGAGTTTCAGCCATCGCTCGAAAGGTGAAGAACTTGCACAGATCGGGCAAGCAGTTTTCGAAATTGCGGGTGCTGCTCTTGTCGCCACCGTTTGGTCGCGGGAGCCTTCCGCGCAACTTCACCGTGTACTGCATGCAGCTAACCCCTGACCATCCGTGATGCATCTGAGCAAAATGTACTGAAGAAGAAGAGGTAGCTCGGAATAGTGACGATGGCCTGCAGGAGCTGCGTGCCGGCCGGTGGTACAGTGGTAGTAGTTTTGCTTTTGTGGGCGTCCAATCATAGATGACATGGTTAGCCTCGCAAGGCATTGCTAAATTTGCTATCACTTTATTCCTATCTATTTACGTACCTTTGAACATGGGAATATCAAAAGGAGCGGGCCATGTTTTTTTCAGTATTTATTTCTGCAACATGTACTAATTTGGTGCTATCACAAGAATTCATAATTCATCAGAAGAAAACCAAGGTTTTGAGAACAAAAAGTGAAGAAGAAGATTGCATCAACCCAAGGTTTGCTTCATCCATAACTCGATTGGCGATCTTATGCATGCATGTCCTTGTTGGCATAAGTGGATTATTTTCGCAGTGCGAGCTCCGAGCTTGGATTCTACCATTTGGAAGTACCTGGCGCGGACGACATTAAGTGGCTTAATTTCAACAATTATGGTGTTACCCCTGTGAAGAATAGGAAGAAATGGCCTTACCTACAATCAACGGAGAAGCGTCCCGAGATGGTTTCTGGGTGCAACCGACTGGATATGGTTGCACGGGACTTGTACACCCAGTTCAACTGGCGTTCTGATATTACGATAACATGTTGATACAGCGTCATTCATGTTTATCTTTTCTCTTTAGATGGCTCATTCATGTTTCGACTTTGTGTGATCCATGAATTTTTGTAATCACTGATTCTGAATAAATTAATAAAGGCCGTATGCATCAGTTCGATGCAGAGGCTGGGACTTCCCCTTTTCGAAAAAAAGGAAGAAATGGCCTTCGCAGATGAGGGAATTAGAACCGGGTTCCTTTCTGACGAGGTTCCCCTTGGAAGAATATTAATACAAATGACCTATTTTGAGAAAAGTTTGACCATGAAACTCATTAATGATGTGAAGTTAATAAAAAACATCCGAACTTTCTTATACTAAGTCTGAATTCGCTGAGTTTTTGCCTTAGTGGAAAGTTAACAACAAGCTATCAAGAACAATATCCACCGTGCCATGCATGAAAAGTTACTTATCGAACAGTTACCTCTTTTGCTAAAAGTAAAACCATGAAACTCGTTGATAATGAAAATTTAATAGAACACCATAGCTTTCTCATACGAACTCCGAATTCGACGATTTGTGGAATAACTGGAAAGTTAAGAACAAGCTCTATCAAAAACCCTTTGTGTCGTGGCGTGGGAATTTATTTCTTTCGAGAAAGTTCCCGGGATGCATTATAGTGTTGTACCATGTGTCAGAACACGAACAAACAGACACAAACGGACACATGTTAGAACACTTTGTAAGCTGCCATGTACCATTGTATTAACTAGAAGAACACCCCGCGCGTTGCAGCGGGAATCTCTTTTTAAAAAAATTACAATATTAAATGAAATGTGTATAAGAGGCATGAAATAACCAATTGTCAAGATTTAGTTGATAACAATAGTCGAGCCACTAAATTTAATTAGTGTGAAACTTCTAAATATTTGAGGACAAAATATTAGTGATGTGGACAATTATATAGCTGAAAAGACATGACATGCATAGGTTGCATGAAAACTATTGTTAATAATTGTTAGTAGAGATGACATGGACAATTTATTGGACAAAATAGTTGGTGATGTGGTTAGCTTGCATGTTGAGATAGAAAAATATTTAATGCACTTAGTGGGGTTTTGCTTTATAAGAGGTATAGATGTGTCCATACACCTTCAAACATACACATTCTGGGCGTGACCTTGGAGATGCCCTTAGCTAGGGACTCAGAGAGAATGTGTTTTGGGGAAAGTTTAAAAAAATAAACACATCTCCTCAAATATACGGTGTCGGAGCGACATTAGCAATTTCAATCACAATTGTCTCTAAAATATTTAGATTATAGCCGGACCAAATAAGAAACCAACTACAAGTATTTAGAGTCGGTCTCCTGAAAAAGCATAATCAAGTATTGTGATGGTTAACCCGACTCTGAACGTTTGTAGTCGGTTTCCTATTTATGCTGACTGTGATTTTACATTACAGGAGTCATTTGTTTTGTGGGGGAAACCGACTAACGCGGGTGTTGATTAGAGTCAGCCACACCACACAAATTCGATTGCAAAAACATCCTTAATAAGCCGAAAATGAAACGTTTATTCAGGAATACAAATCAGTGTCAAATTACAATGTGCCATCTCACAGCACCAACTTCAAGCAAACTGAGGAAATGCAACGAATGAATTACACGGAATGAGACCACTCACCACTCACAAAAATCACACGGAAAGATGCTGCAACTTAAACTGTGAAGGAAATTTGCAGAAACGGAGTGCACGAAGGCAGGTTGAACAAATGAATAATGGCCAGCAGCAATGAACTTTTATTTATTGACGACCCTGCAGTTCTTCCTGATCTCGCCGTTGGCGGCGGTCTTGATCTCGATGGCTGACATCTTGATCATCGCCTTGGCGAACTTCCTCTCCCACACCTTGGGTCGCATGGCGTTCTGGAACACCTTCCTCGCCGTCGGTCTGGATGTTACGAGGGCTGCGTCGGAGGAGAAGAGGACGTTGCGCTTGCGCAGGTTCTTGTAGTACTGGTTGTCCAGCTGGCCTGGTGTCACGATGTCCTGCACCTGAACGGGATCATTGGTGATGTCGGGGGTCAGCGGGCATTTCTTCTGCAGCTGGGCGGAGAGAGCGGGGTTCATGTTGGAGGGGTTGGGAGGGAGACGGTCGATGAAGGAGGAGCAGTGGGAGATCCCGATGGTATGCGCGCCGGAGAGCACCACGAGGTCGTCAACGTTCATCTTCTTGGCCTTGAAGCTGTCGACGAGCTCCGTGAGGTTGAAGAATGGCGGGGGAAGGAACTCGAGCGCCTCGGTATCGAGCGACACGCGGCCGTCGAACCGTCCCGACGGAATGGCGTACTTGATCCTGTTGCCGCTGAGGAAGACGGCGGCGTCGCGGGCCGCGAAGGCGAGGACGTCGGCGCAGGAGACCTTGCCGGGGCAGACCTTCTCGAGCGCCGCCTTGGCCGCGTCGATGATCTCGAAGCCGCGGAGGCTGGGGAAGTTGGGCGGGCTGAGCTTCTCGGGCTGCGGGTTCGCCGGCGTCGGGTCCAGAAGCACCGAACCGTCACAGCCCTGCAATGCATGCGAATGTAACCACGTGTTCAATGCTTCACAGCACATGCACGAGCAAGAAGCCATTAGCAGCAAGCTGCGCGCGTACCTGGACGAAGCAGTCGTGGAAGGCCAATCGGATGAGGCCGGCGCCGAGGCCGGGCTTTGACTTGAGGGCCTCGTCGACGACCGTCTTGACGATGTACTCCGCGGCGGGGCATGTCTTCTTGTAGTAGCCGACCCTCAGCCGAGGCGCCGACGGATGGGGAACCCCGTAGCTCGCTTGGCACGTGTGAGCCACGCAACCAAGCAATGCTAGCAGCAGAGCCACGGCGGCAAGCCTGTCACTAGCCATGGTAGCCATAGCTCGACTGAGTAGAGTAGAGAAGGATGGGTGAAGGAAACTTGGTGTGTCACAGGCCTACTTATAGCTCCAGGCGGACCTTCACAACATGTATGCACGACATGTTTATCCATATTTTGTTTCTCGGATGGTAGGTTACATATGTGCTTTCAAGCTAAGCTAGAACATAATGTCAAGATAAACAAAGCAAAAGTCAGATTAAGAGTAGAACATGGAGAGCACGATCTCACACACACAGCTGAAATGGTACGGCACTGGCATTGTCATCTTCCCGATAATGTGCCCATCTGTTGTAGATATGAAATAGTCTGATATCTGTTGTGAGAAGTGTTGATGTTGCATCGTGAAAGAGTGACCATGACTTACAATATACAGGGGTAACTTAGGTAGGATCTTCCTTTAGGTAGGATATATAAGATCATTTTCTTTCTCAGGAAATACACAACATGTTCATAGATTCTTAAAGAAAACTAAAACTATTGTGCCTTGCAAAATCGGCCTAAACTAAGAACAGAACTAACCAGACAAATTTACATGTGAATAGTACAAAATACTATTACACCCAAAGGTAAAGTCTTTGCCCTGATCGGGTAATCAATTTTCAAACTCTGTGATTTAAAGGCTGCAATGAGAATGTCATGTCGTGATCGTTCTGTTGCCGGAGCCTGCAAGCGCTGCGTGCCGGCCGGTACGGTGGTACTTGTTTTGCTAGTGTGGAAAGCGTCTCATAATACATGTGATGGTTAGCCTCGCCAGGCATTGTTAATTTGATATCACTTTAGGCATATCATTGATCCAAATTTGAACATGCATGGACCTGCAGAGGAGTATCGAAGGAGTGGGCCTGTTTTTCAGCATAATCTCACTACTAGATATTGCAATATACCCGAGGGTCATATTCCTGTCGGATATTAAAGTTTACCGTCGGTAAAGACTATATCCGACGGTACACCGTCGGCTATTACTAAGAACCATAGGCTAATAGGAATTAATACCCGAGCGACGTTCGATTCCCGTCGGGTATGTGAAAAACCGTCGGTTATAATACATAATATCCGAGCGTTTGACTTAAACCGTCGGTAATATGCTGCACCGTCGGTCATTAGGGTAATAACCGACGGGCCGTCAGTTATTAAAATTCACCGTCGGAAATATGGGGATTTCTAGTAGTGTCTGGTTTCACTTACTGAAACGACAGTGGTAAACAATCAAACATACTACATGTAATTTGGGGCTATCAGAAGAAATCAACACTAGAAAACTAAGGATTTGAGAAAACAAAAGGTGAAAAAATAAAGGCACTGAGAAATGACAATACGCTCTAGATATGAACAAACAAATAAATAAACAAACAGCAAAAACATGACACCAGAACTACAGAACACTAGTATCTTTTTGAACATGGCTACTGTTTAGCATCAGAGGCATACATATACACCTCTTTATCTAAAAAAAAATACATATACACCTACGCAGGAATTTGCTACCAGCATTCAGAACATGCCACCAGAGCGCAAAACTACCAGTACCAGAGACTCTACCGCTTACAACCCATCATCATGTACATCTCCTTGTTCTCCATGGCTCCAAACATTCCTCCCAAATTCAACGCTGATCAGCCTCTTCTTTTCCTCTCCTCGATGCTGCCCTTAGGCATGGCTAAGTAATCGAAGCGTCCCTGGACTATGTTACCTCAGCGGAGCAATAATATTAATTAAAAATCATTTTAAGATCATTTAAATATACATGGGCTACTTAGATAGGATCTCCTTTTAAAAAGGATAAGTAAAATCATCTTTCTTAAATACAAAACATGTTATTAAGTTCTTCAAAACAAGGCACCAAAGGCTAGAATAAGCTCTCTTTTTTTCACTAGTTGAAGAAAGTTAAAACATAAGCCCATGTTATACATACAACCACAGACTACAGCAGCTTCAAATTCTGCCTACATATGTATAGAACTAAAAAGACAAATTTTCATGTGAATAGTGCTAAATAATATCCCTTAAAAATACTATTCACTGAAAGTATACACTACTAACAGTTGAATTTATCTTTTATGTTTCTGAAACTTTAGATCAAATATTGAACTTAACGGTGTGTTTGCCAGCTCAATATTTTTAAAGTATTATTACAATACTACGGTTTCTAAAAGTAATATAGTTTGAAATACTTTGAGGTGTTTGGCTCTAATAAATATTTCAGTTTTATAAACGAAAGTATCTCTAAAACTGTGGGCTTTTTCTTAAGTATTGAAGAAAGAGGTCCGACCCTCTTTTTCCTAAAACTGAGAAAGAAGAAAAATTGTAATATTTGTTCGTCAGGTGCTACAACACTATATACTTCGGTTGCGACAGAAGATGATGAGCTACCAAACGGAGGCTAAACATTTTGGAGTTGCACATGCATCACATAGTTGTGTTCTATGTTGGTGGAGAGAAACCGATGCCCTGATGGGGGCTCGGGCTGCATGTTATATAATCATAGGAACAGCCCCTATGGTGGCGAATACAGAGGGATAGGTGCAAGTGGTGTACTACACCATAATGCTCCTATAGTGGGAATACATAAGGATACGGTGCTAGTGGAGCACTACACCATAATGATCAAATTAAACTCTAACACCCCCCCCCCCCCCCCCCAATTAATCTAAGCCTGATGAGAGGTTTAGATTACGTTTAAACTCATATAACTTCTTTATAGGCAATGTCTTTGTAAAACCATCTGCAATTTGATCCGCACTAGAGATGAATTTGATGTCTAACATCTTGTTAGCAACACGTTCTCGGACGAAGTGAAAATCAATCTCGATATGCTTTGTGCGAGCATGAAAGACTGGATTTGCAGAAAGAAAGGTAGCTCCAAGATTGTCACAACAAAGACAAGGTTTTGTGTTGAGAGAGACCCCAAGCTCTCGAAGTAAAGCCTCAACCCAAATAATTTCAGCCGTAGCATTTGCTAATGCTTTATATTCTGCCTCGGTGCTTGAACGAGAGACAGTGGCTTGTTTGCGAGCAAGCCAAGATATCAAATTAGGACCAAAAAAGATAGCAAATCCACCAGTGGAGCGTCTATCATCAAGACTGCCACCCCAATCTGCATCTGAAAATGCACTAAGAAGAGTGGATGATGATTTCTGGAATGTGAGTCCAAGAGATTGTACCTTTGACATATCTTAAAATTCTCTTTGCAGCTGTCCAATGTGTAGTTGTAGGTGCATGAAAAAATTGACACACTTTGTTGACTGAAAAAGACAAGTCTGGACGAGTTAACGTAAGGTATTGAAGTGCACCAATGATGCTGCGATATTGAGTATTATCCTTGGGACCAAGAGGTGTTCCAGCATTGTAAAGACAAATTCTCACTAGTAGATAGGGGTGTTGGACATGATGTACAGTTACTCATTCTGACCCTTGCAAGAATATATGTAGCATACTTTTGTTGGGTTAAAACCAAACCATTGTGTGTTTTCTTGACTTCAATACCGAGGAAATAATGCAGGTCACCAAGATCCTCGAGAGCAAAGTTGTCACGTAAATCACGAAGTAGAGCCGAAATAGCTTCTTCGGATGAGCTTGTCACAATAATGTCATCAACATAGATGAGGACATAGATAGATATTCCTGACTTGTTGTACAGAAATAGTGATGTATCAGCTTTAGAGGGAATAAATCCAAGCATATGTAATTTGGCACTTAGACGAGAGTACCAAGCACGAGGGGCTTGTTTCAAGCCATACAAAGGTTTATCAAGTTTTCAAATGTGATGTGGAGCGGAAGAATTCTCAAACCCAGGAGGTTGCTTCATATAAACATCCTCTTCCAGAATGCCATGTAAGAACGCATTCTTTACATCTAGTTGCCGCAAATACCATCCCCTAGACACTGATATAGATAACACGGTCCTGATGGTGGCTGCTTTTACAACGGGACTAAAGGTATCTTCATAATCGATACCGTATCGCTGCTTAAATCCTTTAGCAACAAGTCGAGCTTTATACCTGTCAATAGTTCCATCAGCATTTTTCTTAATGCGAAAAACCCACTTACAGTCAATGACATTGCTTGAAGTGTTGGGGGAAACAAGATGCCGTGTCTTGTTTTGTAGCAACGCATTGTATTCATCTTCCATTGCCGTTTTCCAATTTTTATCATCAAGTGCTTCACGAATATTATGAGGTTCACCTGACAAACAGTACCATAAGTGAGAATACGTGGTTGTCGAATACCCTTTTGTAGCCGAGTAAGCGGTGAGCGCGGAGGCGGAGGCTGCACAGGAGACGGCGCAGAATTATTCACAGCAGATCCTCCAGAATCCGATTCTGGTTGAGAGGGCACGGATGATCCAGAGGTGATTCTGCATGCATTGTTTGTTGAAATTATTAGCATCAGAGTCAGTATCACTCAGATTTTGATGATTACCAAATGATTCTTCATCTGTACTTGGTACTGCATTTGAACTGGTATTTGTGCTAGTCCTTGCTGTATTTTCTCCAGGAACCTGCATGGGTTCAGGAAAGACCGTAACAGGAACAATGTGCATAGGCTCAACAACATGCAACACCTCATTATTAGAAGATGAATGAGGAAAATCAGGTGGTAACAAAAGAATTTCCTTACGAAGTTGGGCACCCGCATTTGGATGAAGAGAGTGAAAAGGAAAATATTTTCATCAAACACAACATCACGTGAGATATAAACACGACCGGTGGATATATCTAGACATTTTACGCCTTTGTGAAGTGGACTGTAGCCCAAAAAGACACATCGTTTTGATCGAAAAGAGAGTTTACGTGTATTGTACGGACAAAGGTTGGGCCAACAAGCACAACCAAAAACGCGAAGAGTGTCGTAGTTAGGAGTAATGTTGATGAGTATTTTGGTAGGAGTTTCAATATTGAGAACCTTGGTGGGTAAAAGATTGATAAGGTATGTGGCGGTGAGAAAAGCTTCATCTCAAAATTTTAATGGCATGGATGCATTAGCAAGCAAAGCAAGACCGACTTCGACAATATGACGATGTTTTCGCTCAGCAGAACCATTTTGTTGGTGAGCATGAGGGCAAGAAACATGATGTGTGATGCCTACTTTCTGAAAGAAGGCATTAAGTTTGTTATATTCACCACCCCAGTCAGTTTGCATGGTGATTATTTTTCGACCAAATTTGCGTTCAACAAGTTGCTGAAAGTTAAGAAAAACTTGATAAACATCAGAACGCCATTTGAGCAAATAGATCCAAGTAAATTTGCTATAGTCATCGATGAAACTCACATAATAGCAATGTTTCCCAACAGAAACAAAAGCAGGACCCCAAACATCGAAAATATTTGATCCAAAGGTCCACTAGATACACTAGTCGATACATGATATGGCAACTGATGACTCTTGGCATGTTAGCAAGGGTCAAAAACATGGGCATTTATTTCAGGCGAGTAGGAGAGTTTATTTTTCCGAAGAACTTGCTGAACAATAAAAGATGAAGGGTTCCCTAGACGACAATGCCACGTTGACGAAGAAGGCTTGACGGTGATGAAGGCATGCTTGGGAGACCCTGTTGTTATAGGCACAAGAGGGTAGAGACCACCATGACAAGGACCTTTAAACATGATTTGGTGTGTTGCCTGATCCTTAGTCAAGAAGAAAAAAGGGTGAATTTCTAAAAAGGCATTGTTGTCAAGAGCAATTTTATGTGCGGATAATAAATTCTTGGATGCACTAGGAACATGTAAAATATTTCAGAGTTTGATGGAATTATGAGGGGTGTGCAATGTTGAATGACCAATATGCTGAATTTCCATACCTTTTCCATTGCAGTATGAACTTGATCACCCCCTTTGTAGGTGTCATGGGTGGAGAGTTTGTTTAATTTGCTAGTGATGTGATCTGTAGCACCACTGTCAATATACCAATTAGTATCAACACCATAGGATGCAATATTTGCACCTTTGTGATCACTTGAGGAATCATAATCATTATCACCATCATCATTGTTTGCATAACGCCACCAGCAATTGTCTGCAGCATGACCATACTTCTTAAATTTGGCAAGTTGTATCTTGAAAAGGAGATGGCCTCCGGCCACGACCACGACCATTGGAGCGTCCACGACCATGACCATTGGAGCGTCCACGCTGCCTGCCATGGTTTCCATTAAAACCTTGACGATGATAATTACCGCCTTGACGAGTTGATGTATTTGCCGATGAAGAAAAGGAGCCATAGCCTTGTACACTTTTCAGAGAGCATCTGCTGACGGTAATCATAGGCAGTAAGCTGAGAGCACATATCGTTGAGGTGGTGTTCGGATTGGCATTCACCGAAACAACAAGAGCATTATATTCACCATCTAGACCATTGAGAATATACTCCTTGAGTTCATCATCATCAACCATCCGTCCTGCTGCAGTGAGTTCAGAGGCTAAGGCTTGCATCTTGGAGATGTATTTGGTAGCAGACAGATCATTTTTCTTTGTATTGGCAAGAGCACCACGAAGCATTGACACCCTTGCTTTGGAGTGTGAGGAGCACAAATCCTCCACAGTGGCCCAAACATCAGCAGCGTGCTCCAGTGCATAGACATGGGAGAGAACATCACGGGACAGAGATTTGACTAACCAACTCTGAACTTGCTGATCGCGAGAAACCCAGCTAGCGTATTCTGGATTTGGCACGGTGTGCCTGGCGTTGTCAGCTTCAACCTCCATAGTCTTGGGCGGGCACGCGTCGGACCCATCGAGTAGGTCCATGACCATCGCGCCGCGGAGGGCAGGAAGTACCTGCGCCATCCAGAACATGTAGTTCTCTTGAGTGAGCTTCTCCGTGGGTGGCGAGCCAAGGGCAGACGCCAGCGATGCCGCCGTTGACGAGGACGATGAAGCCGCCATGGGAGAGCAGGGAGGGAAGCAGTATGTGTTTTACTGGGTGTTTGCCGATCGTTGGCGATCGGATTTTTTTCTTGGTTTTGATCGATCGCGGCAGAGCTAGGAGAGGAAGAGCCAGCTCGATACCATGTTGGTGGAGAGAAACCGATGCCCTGATGGGGGCTCGGGCTGCATGTTATATAATCATAGGAACAACCCCTATGGTGGCGAATACAGAGGGATAGGTGCGAGTGGTGTACTACACCATAATGCTCCTATAGTGGGAATACATAAGGATACGGTGCTAGTGGAGCACTACACCATAATGATCAAATTAAACTCTAACATTCTAAACATTCACTGTGTTTTCTTCAAGATTTCAAAATGTGGATTTTATGATTTTTTACATGAAACAGACGACTTTAATCAACAGAAACAAGTTCATTACCAGTTATTTTCAGAACTAAATCCAGAACCTCTTTAACCCACACAGCACCAGCAACATGATCTGCAACACGGGCCAGATATACTAGTATCCCGCCTGTATATACAAGATTATGTATACACAGATATCCTATTTAAAGTCTCGCAACAAAATTGAAGTATTTGTACCAAGGTAAAAAATAGCATGCTAAAAGAAATAGTGTCAGCTTCCTTCAGATAATATACACTCTACACCATAGTAATAGCATGACATTTCAAATATCGTGTAAGTAAAAATAGCTAAACAAATAAAGAACAAGAATACACGATATAGTCCAGAAATGCAAGAATAATATATGCATAGCCACTTAACAAAATGTTCACCAATTGTCTAGAAGCATAGCATCAACATCCCACGGGGAAACAAACATAATATAAATTATTTACTTAGAATCTCAGCATTAGCAATATGTCAATTTTCAGTTCAGATGATGGACCGACATATTGCAGTTTATCACCATGACAAACAGGTAACAACTTCTTCTTAGGAAGGTGAAAATTTGGTCTTTTAGGCTGACAGGCTGGAAAAAATATTATGTTAATAACTTTATCACGTTTTAGAGCGATATAGCGTGCTATTTCTCGATTAGCGAGGAAGAGTAGTAAAATATAGTGTGGACTCACCGGAAAGGCTATAGCGTGTGCTAAGCGTCGAAATAGCGCGGTATGTTTTTTCATGATTTGCACCGATCAGGTAAGAAATTTTCAAACTTGCTGCGGGTGCAATGAGAAGCTCTTCCGTCATCATTTTGTTGCCGGAGCCTTCCCCTCAACTTCACCTTGTGCTACAACTATCCACCAAATCACCAGTGCATATGATGCATCTGGGCGAACGAAACAAACAGAAGAGAGGAAGAGGGCAGCTCGGAATAGCGATGATGAATATCACGAGTGGTAATGTTTCTGCTACCGTAGGCGTCTCATCAAACGTTGTGATCGTTAGCCTCGCAATTCATTGCTGATTTGCTATCACTTTATGCTCATCTATTTACTTACCTAAACCTTTGATTTTTGAACATGGACCTGCAGAAGAAATCAGCACAACAAAACCAAAGCATTTTTAGAGTTGAGAACACGAAAAGTGAAGAAGGCGCTCATAATACCCTCTTTAGATATCAACAAACAAACAAACAGCGACAACAACGACACCAGAACTACACAGAACACTCTATCTTCTAAACATGGCTACCATATTTAGCATCACATGCATACCTATAAAGCTAAAATGCAAGAATTTGCTACCCTTATTCCTGCATTCATTCAGTGGCGGCGCTTAACAATAAGAATCACTACCCTTACCTAAACATTCAAACTAACTGGTATGGGAATTATGGTAAGGAAAAGTATGATTTATATTTTTTTGGATGATAACGCCTTAAGTATGATTAATAAAGAAATATTTGCTTGCCCGATCTGTACTAGTGAAGAGGTCTAAAATTTAGCTGTTTCTCGTCATTTTCTCCAGTGAGAGCAATGCCTTCCGTATCTCTTGGTAAGCACGACAAAAATGTCTTCGAGCAATGTAATCAGTGTTGTTTAAACATAAATCATGAAGATCTCATTAACTGATAAATGTAGGTTGACAACAGTTTCAGTAAAACAAAATGAAATACAAGAATAAATAAAACCACACAGTGGAAAATTAATCGAAAATTCCAAAATATCACACAAAAATCACAAGATCATTATTTCTGTTTCCGGTGACGGGGTAGGCATTAGCATAGCCTCGATTTTGTTGGAGGAATGGTCACTAGTTGATGAGATTGCACTTCTTTCTGATCTCCCCATTAGTTTTGGTCTTCACCCCAATGCCGCCCATCTTCACCATGGCCTGCTTGAACTTCTCCTCCCACACGTGAGGGATCAAATTATCTTTCACTAATTTCTTTGTTGGGAGGACTCGAGTGCGGCATCCGATGTGAACAACACTTCCTGGTTGAGCACATTCTCGTAGTATTTGTTGTCCAGTGTGATAGGGGTATTGATGTCCTGGAACACCGTGGAGTTGTCGCTCTTGCACTCTTTTTTCACCAAGTTGGCTAACCTAGAGTTCATGGCCGTTGGGTCGGAAGCATCGCGCGGGACACGGTCGGCGAAGGACGAGCAGTGGGAGATCCCAATGGTGTGCGCACCAGAGAGGGTGACCATCTCGTCTAGGCTTAGTCCCTTTACGGAGAACATAGCCTCGAGCACTGTGACATTGGCGAACGGAGGGGGCAGGTCTGTGAGGGTCTCACTAGCGAGAGACACCCGCCCGTCGTAGCGGCCGGCTGGCATTTCGAAGTCTACCTTCTTGTTGCTGAGGAAGAAGGTGGCGTCACGCCCAGCAAAGGCGACAATGTCTGCGCACGAGACAACACCCTCGCACTCCGCCTCGAGCTTAGTCTTGATCTTGTCGATCACTCCGAAGCCACGGAGGCTACCTGCGTTAGGGATGCCGAACTTCTCCGTCTGTTCATCAGCCGGGGTCTTGTCAAGGAGGACCGACCCATCACAACCCTGAAACGAAAACATATGAATGAGATTAATGGTACGGTGCCAAATCATAAACATGTATGCTAGCTAGTTAATTTGATGGCATATGTGTAGTACTATTGTGCGCATTGGTATACCTGGACGAAGCAGTCGTGGAAGAAGAGACGGATGAGCCCGGCGCCGATACCGGGGTTGCGCTTAATCTCCTCTTCTACAACGTCCCTTACGATCTTCTCCGCACCTTTGCAGGTCTTGTGGTAGTAATCGTAGTTGAGCGTCCGGGCAGCAGGAGGGGGAGGGCTCTGGCAGGGCCCCGAGGGGTAGGGAAACCCGTAGCTTGCTTGGCAGGTGCTGGCCACGCAACCAAGCAATGCTAGCAGCAGAGCCAAGGCGGTAAGCCGGTCACTAGCCATGGTAGTCATAGCTCAAGAGAGTAGAGGAGGATGGGTGAAGGAAACTTGATGTGTTGCAGCTCTACTTATAGGTCCAGGCGGACCTTCAAAATATGTTTGCACGACATGTTCATGCAATATTAATTTTGGTTCGTTGATGGCAGGTTACATGTGTGCTTTCAAGCCAAGCTACACACAATGACAAGATAACTAAACAAGAAAAGTCAGGCTAGAACATGGAGAGCACGATCTCACAAAGCTAAAATGGTACGGCATTGGCTTTGTCATCTGCTCGAATCTGGCGTAGATGAAATAGCCTGATCGCGGAAGAGTGCAGAGGTAGGAGGGAGAGTATTGGGGAACGCCACTCACGGTTAAGTAACTGAAGGGTTCCACGATTATGATAGCTCAATGACCCTAACGAACTTAGGTAGGATCTCCTTTTAGGTAGGATACTGGATAAGTATCATTTTCTTTTTCTGGAAATGCAAAACACGTTAGTAAATTCTTTACAAAAGAACATTCATCCATGGTATATATACGGACGACCTTGGAATAATGTAGCTTAAAATCTGTCTGAAACTAATAGAACTGCCCATACCGACGACATGTGGGTGCAGTATTTCGCACTATTCACATTTGAATTTATCTTTTATGTTTGCAAACTTCAGATAAATTTTTATCTTAAACTTTTTGGAACATATGTGTGAATATTACAGCTTCAAAGTGGCGATCCGACCTATACAGGTCTCCCCCAGCTATAAATGATAACATAATCAAATTTTATTTTAAACTTTTTAGACCATATATAGAGGTGTGACCAAAAGCATAAGTCTTCGCACCGATGGGGTAAGCAGTTTTTGAACTTGCTGCGGCTGGATAGTAGCCATGTAGGCGGACACCCGCCAGACCTGAAATATATGTCCCCCTCACCGACTGATGACACAAATACATGCATAATTATGTGACAACGACCACTGATTAACGAATGACAAAGTGTCTACTAGATAGCTGGGGAGCCTTAACCGCAACTTCTCCTTGTGCTCCCATTGACCACCAATGCATGATGCATATGACTGAAATGGACAGAGGTAGTAGCTCGCTCAGATATCGGTAAGTGGTGACGAGACTGCAAGTGTTGCGTGCCATCCGGTAGTACTGGTAGTTTTGGAACTAAGAGCCTCGCAAGATATTGCTAAGAGTATCTCTAGCGACGTCCTCCAAATGGCTCTCCAAAGGCCTAATGTAGGTCTCGACTCTCGGCCCAAAAATCGGCCTCAGCGGCACCCCCTAGTGTCCAGCACCACAGATAAGCCCCCCAAGTTTATGGGTCACAACGGTAGCCCCAATTTTGGCAAACGCGGACCAATCTTGTGTGTATTAGACCATAATCCAAGTTTATGGGTCAACTCACCTCACTTTGCAAGTTTATTGGGTTATTTGCAGATCGAGGAAAAAGCACCATGTACACTTCAAATAAATATTCACGTAAATGAAAACTAATTGCTTACCAATAATAAAAGTTTCACTAAGTTTAAAATATTACTCATAAGGTTCAATAATTTTTTAATAAGGATATAAAACTATTCACATTGTTGAAAATAAACATGAATATAATAAATCAATAAAGCATGAAACTAAAAAAGAAACATGCAAAAAGAAACAAAAATAGAGAAAGGAAAGTAAGCGAATGAAAGGCAGAATACAACAAAAGGAATACATTAAGAGATAAATCGATAAATAAATAAATGGAAAAATAGAAAGAAGGAGAATGAAATAAAAAAAGCAAAAAAAGAGGAAAAGTGAAAATAAAACAGAAAAAACCTGATCGGAAACTGTAAACCAGATCAGATGGTTGTATAATGCAGTCCAGTGTATAAAAGTTACATTGGTGGGTGAAAATCCTATGCTTCGTGGATTCCGGGCCAATCCCAACTGCATAGCCCAATATGGGTTCTTCCCCCTCCACCGAGCTACTGAAATGTTCTCAGTTGATATGGTTGAGTTGCTCTTGCGCCATGGCACATTTGCTTATTTACGCACGGGTGGTCCTTTATGCGTTGAGGATCTACTACCACTCCATGTTGCGAATGAGAACACTTGCCTGCATAAGTACCTGGAGGACTTCTATATCCTAATGAAGAGAATTGTGATGGCTGTCAGATAGGTATCAACTACTCCCTCCGTTCTGAATTAATTGACTCAGATTTAGTACAAGTTTATACTAAATCTGTTGTACTAAATCCGAGTCAATTAATTCAGAACGGAGTGAGTTCATCAACAAGCTCATTCATATCATGAGCCTGCCCGAGATGGTTTGTTCTGCATCCATGCTTACACAAACTAATTTTGCAGCATAACAGAAGGACATTGGCATATTCTCGAACTACAGATATCGCAATACTTAAGGAAACTGTATTCTTACATCTGTAATTCACAATGACTGCAGTTCCATGTGTTACTCTTTCTGTATGTGTATGTAGATGTGGTATGACGTTCTTTAGTTTTAAATTATGAGAACGTTGTAAGTTGCTATTAATTTCTAGAATTCGATTGTCTGTTGAATTGAGGTGTGATAAGTACTGAGTTTTTCTTTCATGCTCATTGTTTCCCACGGATAATATGTTAGTAGATGATATCTGCAAATACTTGGTAGATGGAGAGAGATCGTTCAGATAGCAAATTTAGCAATGCCTTGCTAGGCTAACTATGTCATCTATGATGGGACGCCCACAATAGCAAAACTACTACCACTGTACCACCGGCCGGCCGGGCGCAGTACTTGCAGTACACGGAGAAGTTGCAGGGTCATTCATCATCCCTATTCCGTCATTCCGAGCTACCTCTTCTTTCTGTCCACTTCGCTCAGATGCATCACGGATGGTTAGCTGCATGCAGTACACGGAGAAATTGCGCGGAAAGCTCTCGCGACCAAACGGTGACGACAAGAGCTTGCAATTGCACCCGCAATTTCGAAAGTTGCTTAGGGCGTGTTTGGTAGCCCACGGCCTCCTCAAACAGGACCTGGGCGTGCAAAAATGGGCCGTTTGGTTGCCACGTTTTCGCTTGGCCCGCATGCGCACGAACCTTAAAGCACCCATTAGTCAGGCCCGATAGGAACGATCGAATCGGCCGTTTTTCCAGAGCCACCTTTCGGCCAGTACAGTAGCGGCGAATCTCGTGCGCGTGGAGACGCGGGATGCAGCCATGGAGATGGCGGGAGACGAAAAATTGGTGCGCTCGTATGGCGCCAACGCTACTCTCACCCTCTCTTTAGTCTGCAATCGGAGACGGTAAGACCAGACAAAATCTGGATCTTAGGCAGGGCGGCGGCTAAAGGTTCGGCGACGGCGACGGAGACACCGCTGGCGGCTAAAGATTCGGCGACGGCGATGGACACACCGCTTGCTCGTCTCTTTACACAGATCTGCCATGGCGGTAAGCACTATTCCCCCACCTGATTTCGGCTCGACAGAGCGATAGTAGAACAGCAACATCTTGATTTCGAATACACTAGTCCACTATTCCCCATCTGATTTCGGCTCGATCTTATAGTAGAACAACAGCTTCTTGATTTCCACTACACTAGTCCAATATTCCGCACCTGATTTCGGCTTGATCTTAGGGACAAACTCGTAGGCCGCTCATCATTCAGGCCACAACACTCATAGCTGTGATGCAGGCATGGCTCCTCTTAGTCCATCATAGAGCAGTACGCCGCAATTACTGGGGCATAATCAGGTATGGTCCATTGTTCCCCCGAGACCAGGAGAGGATTGCGAATCTGAACTACATCTACCACAACAACGAGGTCGAGGCAGTGAACATGCTTCGAATGGGCAGAGCTCCTTTCACCAAGCTTGTGGAGACGTTTCGGTCTAGGGGGTGGCTAAAAGATAACATCCACAC
Source organism: Poa pratensis (assembly GCA_947311845.1). Classification (NCBI taxonomy): domain Eukaryota; kingdom Viridiplantae; phylum Streptophyta; class Magnoliopsida; order Poales; family Poaceae; genus Poa; species Poa pratensis. Next base: position 45,182,359 of record CAMZMU010000052.1, read on the forward strand.
CACAATAGAAGAGCAAGTGGCAATGTTTCTTCACGTTGTTGGTCATAACCAAAGGTTCAGAGTGATTCACAGCACTTTCAGAGATCCAGTGAGACTATATCTCGCTATTTCAGGAAAGTTCTGTACGCTGTTGGAGAGCTTAGAGCAGAGATGATCAAGCCACCAACTGGCCAAACTCCACCGAAGATTCGACAGAGCCATAGGTGATACCCATTCTTCAAGGTGAGATTACCTGATTTCGCACATGTTGCTTCCATATTAGCCTTGTCTTAACCTCACACAATGTTCATGTCATCGGGATTGTATTGGTGCAATTGATGGCACTCAAATCACTGCTAGAGTGCCAAGGTCTGATGTTGCTGCTTACAGGGGCAAAAAGCATTACACCAGCTCTTGCGGCTGTCGATTTCAACATGAAGTTCACTTACGTGCTAGCTGGTTGGGAAGGATCTGCTCATGATGCTAGCATCCTTGCCGACAGCATGAGTCGACCAGATGGGATAAACATTCCGGATGGCAAGTTCTACCTTGGAGATGCAGGATATGCTTGTCGCTCAGGTGTTCTTCCACCGTTCAGGGGTACCAGATATCACCTTGATGACCCAAAAGTATAGGGGGTGTATCGTATACTTTCGATAAATAAGAGTGTCGAACCCAACGAGGAGCACAAGGTGTTGCCAAGTAGTTTTGATCAATGATTCACTGTAAATACTAGCAGACAAGTTTTTAGGGATTTTTAATATTGTAGATAAATAAAGTACGAGTAAATAAAAGACAGTAATAGTAATTGCAATTGCAGCAAGTGGCCCAATCCTTTTTAGCACAAAGGACAAGCCGGTTTGTTTACTTATGATGGCAAAATGTTCTTGAGGACACATGGGAATTTCGTCAAGTGATTTCGCTTCATTTAGTTGATTAATCTTTATTGTTTTGATAAGTGTTGTGTGGGTGAACCTATGCTAATGAACTGCCCTAACTTGGACTAATACATACTTGTGATTAAACCCCCTTGCAAGCATCCGCATAACAAGAAAGTAATTAAGATAAATCTAACCACAACCATAAACTCAAAGATCCTTATCCCTCATGCATCGGTATACTAACGGGGTTTAGGTTTCTGTCACTCCGACAACCCCTCAATTAGCAACCAAATACACAATGCATTCCCCTAGGCCCATAAAGGTGAAGTGTCATGTAGTCGACGTTCACATGACACCACTAGAAAATAACACCACAACTTAAATAGCAAACCATTAAATATTACTCAACATAACTTCACTACTAACATCAAGACTTCTCCCATGTACTCAAGAACTTAACGAACTACTCACAAGACATCATATGGATCATGATCAGAGCTGATATAATGATGGATAACAATCTGAACATATACTTTAATTCACCGATAAAACTCAATAGCATCAACCACAAGGAGTAATCAACACCGGGAAAGTTTCCCCTATGAACTACACAAAGTATAACCCTAGATGTTACAGCGGAACGAGGTGGAGCGGTGGAGATTATGGTGTCGGCGGTGGAGATGATGGTGATGATGATCCCGATGAAGTCTCGCGTGATGGCGATGACGATGGCGATGATTTCCCCCTCCCCCCCCCCCCCCGGGGGAATTTCCCCGGCAGATTTCTCCCTGCCGAGAGCTTTTCTCTCTCTGATGTTTTCCGCCTCGTGGAGGTGGCGGAATATTTCCTCGATCGCCCCCACGTCTTAGGGTTTCTGGGCGTTGAAGTACGCGAAGGGGGAGCGCCTGAAGTGGGCCAGGGTACGGCGCGGCCCAGGGGGCACCCGCGCCGTGGGGTGACGTGGGCCCCTGGTGGCCCACCTCGGCCTCCCCTTTTGGCCACCTTTGGCATCTTGAAAAATAGGAACTTCCAGATGTTTTTCCTAATTTGTTGATTTTCAGAAATAGTGTATCTTGGCGATGCTTTTCTAGCTGAAATCTGACTCCAGCAGTTAATTCTCCAATAATCACGAAACATGCAAAATAAGATAAAATAACATAAGTAACACATCCAAATGTGAAATATAACAGTGAATAGTAGTAAATTATGATATAAAATAGTGATGCAAAATGGACGTAACAGTGAATATATCTATAATTTATATGGATGTATCAATTAGTAAACGAGTAGGAGACGGGCTCAGAGGCGCCCTCGCCAGGGCACGGCGCCGCCAAGGTGGGCCCCGCGCCGTGGCATGGCGTGGTGCCCTCGGGCACCGTGTCCTCCTCTTTTTCGGCTTGCAATATTCCATATTTAATAAAAATAACAAAAATATAACTTAGAAAGTTAAACGCAAACTTTTTCTTACCAAAACTGTTACCTATTCGAAAAAAGACTCTGCAGTTTCTTGAATCTGACTTTTAATAAAATCTTCCGGAGTTACCACTTGAATAATATCAATATCTTCATTATAAGAATCTCCAGAAATATAATGCTTGAGTGTTTGCTCATTTACCACTTGTGGTTTACCACCATCAAGCGTAGTAATTTTAATAGCACCTGAGCGGTAAACCTCTGCAACAACATAAGGTCCTTCCCATTTCGAAAGTAATTGTCCTGCAAAAAATCTGAGACGAGACCTATACAATAGAAATTTCTCACCAACATTAAATTATCTCTTTAAAATCCTCCTATCATGCCATTGTTTCACTTTCTCTTTAAAGAGTCTAGCATTTTCATAAGCTTCACTTCACCATTCATCTAAAAAACTTAAATCAAGTAATATTTTATACCAGCAAGTTTAAAATCTCTATTTAGTTCCTTTACAGTCCAATAAGCTTTATGTTCTAATTCTAAAGGTAAATGAAAAGCTTTTCCATAAACCATTTTGTAAGGAGACATATCCATAGGATTTTTATAAGCAGTTCTATAGGCCCACAAAGCATCATTAAGCTTCCTAGCCCAATTCTTTTTATATAAACTTGTTAACAGTCTTTTGCAAAATAGATTTAATCTCTCTATTTGATAATTCTACTTGACCACTTGTTTGAGAATGATAAGGTGAAGAAATTCTATGATTAACATCATACTTATCAAGAGTTTTTCTAAAAGCACCATGAATAAAATGAGAACCACCATCTCTCATAAGGTACCTAGGCACACCAAATCTTGGAAAGATGATATCTTTAAGCATTTTTAATGATGTCTCACCATCAGCACTAGATGTTGGTATAGCTTCTACCCATTTAGTAACATAATCAACAGCAACAAAATATGAGTATAACCATCTGAAGGAGGAAAATGACCCATAAAGTCAAATCCCCAACAGTCAAAAGGTTCAATAACAAGAGAATAATTCATAGGCATTTCACTGCGCCTAGTTATATTATCAACTCTGTGACATTCATCACATGATAAAATAAACTTTCTTGCATCTTTAAAAAGAGTAGGCCAATAAAAAACCTGATTGTAGAACCTTTTGTGCAGTTCTATCTCCAGCGTGATGTCCTCCGTAAGCACTTCCATGGCATTTTCTCAATATCTCTTTTTGTTCAAATTCTAGAACATATCTCCGCATTATACCATCCACTCCTTCTTTATATAAGTGTGGGTCATCCCAAAAATAATGCCTCAAATCATAAAAGAATTTTCTTCTTTACTGAGCTGTAAAGGTTGGAGGCAAATACTTGGCAACAATAAAGTTAGCATACTCAGCATACCAAGGACTCTCTCGCGAGCTTACCTTAATTGCAGCCAATTGTTCATTTGGAAAACTATCATTAACAGGAACAGGATCATAAGAAATGTTTTCCAATCTAGACAAGTTATCAGCGACATGATTTTCAGCCCTTTTCTATATACAATGTGTAAATCAAACTCTTGTAACAGAAGCACCCATCTTGTAAATCTAGGTTAGCATCTTTCTTTTCCATAAGGTATTTAATAGCAGCATGATCGGTATGAATAGTAACTTTCGAATCAACTATATAAGGTCTAAACTTATCACAACCAAAAACTACCGCTAAAAATTCTTTTCCAGTGGTAGCATAATTCTTTTGAGCAGCATCAAGAGTTTTACTAGTATAATGAATAACATTTAATTTCTTATCTATTCGTTGTCCAAGAACAGCACCTACAGCAAAATCACTAGCATCGCACATAATTTCAAAAGGTAAATTCCAATCAGTAGGCTCAACAACAGGAACAGTGGTTAAAGCCTTTTTTAGAGTCTCAAAAGCTTCTTTGCAATCATCATAAAAAACAAAAGGTACATCTTTTTGAAAAGGTTAGTAAGAGGTTTTGAAATTTTAGAGAAATCTTTAATAAACCTCCTGCAGAAGAAATCAGCACAACAAAACCTTTGAATTTTGAACATGGACCTGCAGAAGAAATCAGCACAACAAAACCAAAGCATTTTTAGAGTTGAGAACAGGAAAAGTGAAGAAGGCGCTCATAATACCCTCTTTAGATATCAACAAACAAACAGCGACAACAACGACACCAGAACTACACAGAACACTCTATCTTCTAAACATGGCTACCATATTTAGCATCACATGCATACCTATAAGGCTAAAATGCAAGAATTTGCTACCCCATTCCTGCATTCATTCAGTGGCGGCGCTTAACAATAAGAATCACTACCCTTACCTAAACATTCAAACTAACTGGTATGGGAATTATGGTAAGGAAAAGTATGATTTATATTTTTTTGGATGATAACGCCTTAAGTATGATTAATAAAGAAAATTTTGCTTGCCCGATCTGTACTAGTGAAGAGGTCTAAAATTTAGCTGTTTCTCGTCATTTTCTCCAGTGAGAGCAATGCCTTCCGTATCTCTTGGTAAGCACGACAAAAATGTCTACGAGCAATGTAATCAGTGTTGTTTAAACATAAATCATGAAGATCTCATTAACTGATAAATGTAGGTTGACAACAGTTTCAGTAAAACAAAATGAAATACAAGAATAAATAAAACCACACAGTGGAAAATTAATCGAAAATTCCAAAATATCACACAAAAAATCACAAGATCATTATGTCTGTTTCCGTGACGGGGTAGGCATTAGCATAGCCTCGATTTCGTTGGAGGAATGGTCACTAGTTGATGAGATTGCACTTCTTTCTGATCTCCCCATTAGTTTCGGTCTTCACCCCAATGCCGCCCATCTTCACCATGGCCTGCTTGAACTTCTCCTCCCACACGTAAGGGATCAAATTATCTTTCACTAATTTCTTTGTCTGGGAGGACTCGAGTGCGGCATCCGATGTGAACAACACTTCCTGGTTGAGCACATTCTCGTAGTATTTGTTGTCCAGTGTGATAGGGGTATTGATGTCCTGGAACACCGTGGAGTTGTCTCTCTTGCACTCTTTTTTCACCAAGTTGGCTAACCTAGAGTTCATGGCCGTTGGGTCGGAAGCATCGCGCGGGACACGGTCGGCGAAGGACGAGCAGTGGGAGATCCCAATGGTGTGCGCACCAGAGAGGGTGACCATCTCGTCTAGGCTTAGTCCCTTTACGGAGAACATAGCCTCGAGCACTGTGACATTGGCGAACGGAGGGGGCAGGTCTGTGAGGGTCTCACTAGCGAGAGACACCCGCCCGTCGTAGCGGCCGGCTGGCATTTCGAAGTCTACCTTCTTGTTGCTGAGGAAGAAGGTGGCGTCACGCCCAGCAAAGGCGACAATGTCTGCGCACGAGACAACACCCTCGCACTCCGCCTCGAGCTTAGTCTTGATCTTGTCGATCACTCCGAAGCCACGGAGGCTACCTGCGTTAGGGATGCCGAACTTCTCCGTCTGTTCATCAGCCGGGGTCTTGTCAAGGAGGACCGACCCATCACAACCCTGAAACGAAAACATATGAATGAGATTAATGGTACGGTGCCAAATCATAAACATGTATGCTAGCTAGTTAATTTGATGGCATATGTGTAGTACTATTGTGCGCATTGGTATACCTGGACGAAGCAGTCGTGGAAGAAGAGACGGATGAGCCCGGCGCCGATACCGGGGTTGCGCTTAATCTCCTCTTCTACAACGTCCCTTACGATCTTCTCCGCACCTTTGCAGGTCTTGTGGTAGTAATCGTAGTTGAGCGTCCGGGCAGCAGGAGGGGGAGGGCTCTGGCAGGGCCCCGAGGGGTAGGGAAACCCGTAGCTTGCTTGGCAGGTGCTGGCCACGCAACCAAGCAATGCTAGCAGCAGAGCCAAGGCGGTAAGCCGGTCACTAGCCATGGTAGTCATAGCTCAAGAGAGTAGAGGAGGATGGGTGAAGGAAACTTGATGTGTTGCAGCTCTACTTATAGGTCCAGGCGGACCTTCAAAATATGTTTGCACGACATGTTCATGCAATATTAATTTTGGTTCGTTGATGGCAGGTTACATGTGTGCTTTCAAGCCAAGCTACACACAATGACAAGATAACTAAACAAGAAAAGTCAGGCTAGAACATGGAGAGCACGATCTCACAAAGCTAAAATGGTACGGCATTGGCTTTGTCATCTGCTCGAATCTGGCGTAGATGAAATAGCCTGATCGCGGAAGAGTGCAGAGGTAGGAGGGAGAGTATTGGGGAACGCCACTCACGGTTAAGTAACTGAAGGGTTCCACGATTATGATAGCTCAATGACCCTAACGAACTTAGGTAGGATCTCCTTTTAGGTAGGATACTGGATAAGTATCATTTTCTTTTTCTGGAAATGCAAAACACGTTAGTAAATTCTTTACAAAAGAACATTCATCCATGGTATATATACGGACGACCTTGGAATAATGTAGCTTAAAATCTGTCTGAAACTAATAGAACTGCCCATACCGACGACATGTGGGTGCAGTATTTCGCACTATTCACATTTGAATTTATCTTTTATGTTTGCAAACTTCAGATAAATTTTTATCTTAAACTTTTTGGAACATATGTGTGAATATTACAGCTTCAAAGTGGCGATCCGACCTATACAGGTCTCCCCCAGCTATAAATGATAACATAATCAAATTTTATTTTAAACTTTTTAGACCATATATAGAGGTGTGACCAAAAGCATAAGTCTTCGCACCGATGGGGTAAGCAATTTTTGAACTTGCTGCGGCTGGATAGTAGCCATGTAGGCGGACACCCGCCAGACCCGAAATATATGTCCCCCTCACCGACTGATGACACAAATACATGCATAATTACGTGACAACGACCACTGATTAACGAATGACAAAGTGTCTACTAGATAGCTGGGGAGCCTTAACCGCAACTTCTCCTTGTGCTCCCATTGACCACCAATGCATGATGCATATGACTGAAATGGACAGAGGTAGTAGCTCGCTCAGATATCGGTAAGTGGTGACGAGACTGCAAGTGTTGCGTGCCATCCGGTAGTACTGGTAGTTTTGGAACTAAGAGCCTCGCAAGATATTGCTAAGAGTATCTCTAGCGACGTCCTCCAAATGGCTCTCCAAAGGCCTAATGTAGGTCTCGACTCTCGGCCCAAAAATCGGCCACAGCGGCACCCCCTAGTGTCCAGCACCACAGATAAGCCCCCCAAGTTTATGGGTCACAACGGTAGCCCCAATTTTGGCAAACGCGGACCAATCTTGTGTGTATTAGACCATAATCCAAGTTTATGGGTCAACTCACCTCACTTTGCAAGTTTATTGGGTTATTTGCAGATCGAGGAAAAAGCACCATGTACACTTCAAATAAATATTCACGTAAATGAAAACTAATTGCTTACCAATAATAAAAGTTTCACTAAGTTTAAAATATTACTCATAAGGTTCAACAATTTTTTAATAAGGTTATAAAACTATTCACATTGTTGAAAATAAACATGAATATAATAAATCAATAAAGCATGAAACTAAAAAAGAAACATGCAAAAAGAAACAAAAATAGAGAAAGGAAAGTAAGCGAATGAAAGGCAGAATACAACAAAAGGAATACATTAAGAGATAAATCGATAAATAAATAAATGGAAAAATAGAAAGAAGGAGAATGAAATAAAAAAAAGCAAAAAAAGAGGAAAAGTGAAAATAAAACAGAAAAAACCTGATCGGAAACTGTAAACCAGATCAGATGGTTGTATAATGCAGTCCAGTGTGTAAAAGTTACATTGGTGGGTGAAAATCCTATGCTTCGTGGATTCCGGGCCAATCCCAACTGCATAGCCCAATATGGGTTCTTCCCCCTCCACCGAGCTACTGAAATGTTCTCAGTTGATATGGTTGAGTTGCTCTTGCGCCATGGCACATTTGCTTATTTACGCACGGTGGTCCTTTATGCGTTGAGGATCTACTACCACTCCATGTTGCGAATGAGAACACTTGCCTGCATAAGTACCTGGAGGACTTCCTATATCCTAATGAAGAGAATTGTGATGGCTGTCAGATAGGTATCAACTACTCCCTCCGTTCTGAATTAATTGACTCGATTTAGTACAAAATATGTGTACTAAATCCGAGTCATCCGAGTCAATTAATTCAGAACGGAGTGAGTACATCAACAAGCTCATTCATATCATGAGCCTGCCCGAGATGGTTTGTTCTGCATCCATGCTTACACAAACTAATTTTGCAGCATAACAGAAGGACATTGGCATATTCTCGAACTACAGATATCGCAATACTTAAGGAAACTGCATTCTTACATCTGTAATTCACAATGACTGCAGTTCCATGTGTTACTCTTTCTGTATGTGTATGTAGATGTGGTATGACGTTCTTTAGTTTTAAATTATGAGAACGTTGTAAGTTGCTATTAATTTCTAGAATTCGATTGTCTGTTGAATTGAGGTGTGATAAGTACTGAGTTTTTCTTTCATGCTCATTGTTTCCCACGGATAATATGTTAGTAGATGATAAGAGAGATCGTTCAGATAGCAAATTTAGCAATGCCTTGCTAGGCTAACTATGTCATCTATGATGGGACGCCCACAATAGCAAAACTACTACCACTGTACCACCGGCCGGCCGGGCGCAGTACTTGCAGTACACGGAGAAGTTGCAGGGTCATTCATCATCCCTATTCCGTCATTCCGAGCTACCTCTTCTTTCTGTCCACTTCGCTCAGATGCATCACGGATGGTTAGCTGCATGCAGTACACGGAGAAATTGCGCGGAAAGCTCTCGCGACCAAACGGTGACGACAAGAGCTTGCAATTGCACCCGCAATTTCGAAAGTTGCTTAGGGCGTGTTTGGTAGCCCACGGCCTCCTCAAACAGGACCTGGGCGTGCAAAAATGGGCCGTTTGGTTGCCCACGTTTTCGCTTGGCCCGCATGCGCACGAACCTTAAAGCACCCATTAGTCAGGCCCGATAGGAACGCTCGAATCGGCCGTTTTTCCAGAGCCACCTTTCGGCCAGTACAGTAGCGGCGAATCTCGTGCGCGTGGAGACGCGGGATGCAGCCATGGAGATGGCGGGAGACGAAAAATTGGTGCGCTCGTATGGCGCCAACGCTACTCTCACCCTCTCTTTAGTCTGCAATCGGAGACGGTAAGACCAGACAAAATCTGGATCTTAGGCAGGGCGGCGGCTAAAGGTTCGGCGACGGCGACGGAGACACCGCTGGCGGCTAAAGATTCGGCGACGGCGATGGACACACCGCTTGCTCGTCTCTTTACACAGATCTGCCATGGCGGTAAGCACTATTCCCCCACCTGATTTCGGCTCGACAGAGCGATAGTAGAACAGCAGCATCTTGATTTCGAATACACTAGTCCACTATTCCCCATCTGATTTCGGCTCGATCTTATAGTAGAACAACAGCTTCTTGATTTCCACTACACTAGTCCAATATTCCGCACCTGATTTCGGCTTGATCTTAGGGACAAACTCGTAGGCCGCTCATCATTCAGGCCACAACACTCATAGCTGTGATGCAGGCATGGCTCCTCTTAGTCCATCATAGAGCAGTACGCCGCAATTACTGGGGCATAATCAGGTATGGTCCATTGTTCCCCCGAGACCAGGAGAGGATTGCGAATCTGAACTACATCTACCACAACAACGAGGTCGAGGCAGTGAACATGCTTCGAATGGGCAGAGCTCCTTTCACCAAGCTTGTGGAGACGTTTCGGTCTAGGGGGTGGCTAAAAGATAACATCCACACCACAATAGAAGAGCAAGTGGCAATGTTTCTTCACGTTGTTGGTCATAACCAAAGGTTCAGAGTGATTCACAGCACTTTCAGAGATCTAGTGAGACTATATCTCGCTATTTCAGGAAAGTTCTGTACGCTGTTGGAGAGCTTAGAGCAGAGATGATCAAGCCACCAACTGGCCAAACTCCACCGAAGATTCGACAGAGCCATAGGTGATACCCATTCTTCAAGGTGAGATTACCTGATTTCGCACATGTTGCTTCCATATTAGCCTTGTCTTAACCTCACACAATGTTCATGTCATCAGGATTGTATTGGTGCAATTGATGGCACTCAAATCACTGCTAGAGTGCCAAGGTCTGATGTTGCTGCTTACAGGGGCAAAAGCATTACACCAGCTCTTGCGGCTGTCGATTTCAACATGAAGTTCACTTACGTGCTAGCTGGTTGGGAAGGATCTGCTCATGATGCTAGCATCCTTGCCGACAGCATGAGTCGACCAGATGGGATAAACATTCCGGATGGCAAGTTCTACCTTGGAGATGCAGGATATGCTTGTCGCTCAGGTGTTCTTCCACCGTTCAGGGGTACCAGATATCACCTTGATGACCCAAAAGTATAGGGGGTGTATCGTATTACTTTCGATAAATAAGAGTGTCGAACCCAACGAGGAGCACAAGGTGTTGCCAAGTAGTTTTGATCAATGATTCACTGTAAATACTAGCAGACAAGTTTTTAGGGATTTTTAATATTGTAGATAAATAAAGTACGAGTAAATAAAAGACAGTAATAGTAATTGCAATTGCAGCAAGTGGCCCAATCCTTTTTAGCACAAAGGACAAGCCGGTTTGTTTACTTATGATGGCAAAATGTTCTTGAGGACACATGGGAATTTCGTCAAGTGATTTCGCTTCATTTAGTTGATTAATCTTTATTGTTTTGATAAGTGTTGTGTGGGTGAACCTATGCTAATGAACTGCCCTAACTTGGACTAATACATACTTGTGATTAAACCCCCTTGCAAGCATCCGCATAACAAGAAAGTAATTAAGATAAATCTAACCACAACCATAAACTCAAAGATCCTTATCCCTCATGCATCGGTATACTAACGGGGGTTTAGGTTTCTGTCACTCCGACAACCCCTCAATTAGCAACCAAATACACAATGCATTCCCCTAGGCCCATAAAGGTGAAGTGTCATGTAGTCGACGTTCACATGACACCACTAGAAGAATAACACCACAACTTAAATAGCAAACCATTAAATATTACTCAACATAACTTCACTACTAACATCAAGACTTCTCCCATGTACTCAAGAACTTAACGAACTACTCACAAGACATCATATGGATCATGATCAGAGCTGATATAATGATGGATAACAATCTGAACATATACTTTAATTCAACGATAAAACTCAATAGCATCAATCACAAGGAGTAATCAACACCGGGAAAGTTTCCCCTATGAACTACACAAAGTATAACCCTAGATGTTACAGCGGAACGAGGTGGAGCGGTGGAGATTATGGTGTCGGCGGTGGAGATGATGGTGATGATGATCCCGATGAGTGTCGCGTGATGGCGATGATTTCCCCCTCCCCCCCCCCCCCCGGAGGGAATTTCCCCGACAGATTTCTCCCTGCCGGAGAGCTTTTCTCTCTGATGTTTTCCGCCTCGTGGAGGCGGCGGAATATTTCCTCGATCGCCCCCACGTCTTAGGGTTTCTGGGCGTTGAAGTACGCGAAGGGGGAGCGTCTGAAGTGGGCCAGGGTACGGCGCGGCCCAGGGGGCACCCGCGCCGTGGGGTGACGTGGGCCCCTGGTGGCCCACCTCGGCCTCCCCTTTTGGCCACCTTTGGCATCTTGAAAAATAGGAACTTCCAGATGTTTTTCCTAATTTGTTGATTTTCAGAAATAGTGTATCTTGGCGATGCTTTTCTAGCTGAAATCTGACTCCAGCAGTTAATTCTCCAATAATCACGAAACATGCAAAATAAGATAAAATAACATAAGTAACACATCCAAATGTGAAATATAACAGTGAATAGTAGTAAATTATGATATAAAATAGTGATGCAAAATGGACGTAACAGTGAATATATCTATAATTTATATGGACGTATCAATTAGTAAACGAGTAGGAGACGGGCTCAGAGGCGCCCTCGCCAGGGCACGGCGCCGCCAAGGTGGGCCCCGCGCCGTGGCATGGCGTGGTGCCCTCGGGCACCGTGTCCTCCTCTTTTTCGGCTTGCAATATTCCATATTTAATAAAAATAACAAAAATATAACTTAGAAAGTTAAACGCAAACTTTTTCTTACCAAAACTGTTACCTATTCGAAAAAAGACTCTGCAGTTTCTTGAATCTGACTTTTAATAAAATCTTCCGGAGTTACCACTTGAATAATATCAATATCTTCATTATAAGAATCTCCAGAAATATAATGCTTGAGTGTTTGCTCATTTACCACTTGTGGTTTACCACCATCAAGCGTAGTAATTTTAATAGCACCTGAGCGGTAAACCTCTGCAACAACATAAGGTCCTTCCCATTTCGAAAGTAATTGTCCTGCAAAAAATCTGAGACGAGACCTATACAATAGAAATTTCTCACCAACATTAAATTATCTCTTTAAAATCCACCTATCATGCCATTATTTCACTTTCTCTTTAAAGAGTCTAGCATTTTCATTAGATTCACTTCACCATTCATCTAAAAAACTTAAATCAAGTAATATTTTATTACCAGCAAGTTTAAAATCTCTATTTAGTTCCTTTACAGTCCAATAAGCTTTATGTTCTAATTCTAAAGGTAAATGAAAAGCTTTTCCATAAACCATTTTGTAAGGAGACATATCCATAGGATTTTTATAAGCAGTTCTATAGGCCCACAAAGCATCATTAAGCTTCCTAGCCCAATTCTTTTTATATAAACTTGTTAACAGTCTTTTGCAAGATAGATTTAATCTCTCTATTTGATAATTCTACTTGACCACTTGTTTGAGAATGATAAGGTGAAGAAATTCTATGATTAACATCATACTTATCAAGAGTTTTTCTAAAAGCACCATGAATAAAATGAGAACCACCATCTCTCATAAGGTACCTAGGCACACCAAATCTTGGAAAGATGATATCTTTAAGCATTTTTAATGATGTCTCACCATCAGCACTAGATGTTGGTATAGCTTCTACCCATTTAGTAACATAATCAACAGCAACAAGAATATGAGTATAACCATCTGAAGGAGGAAAATGACCCATAAAGTCAAATCCCCAACAGTCAAAAGGTTCAATAACAAGATAATAATTCATAGGCATTTCACTGCGCCTAGTTATATTATCAACTCTGTAACATTCATCACATGATAAAATAAACTTTCTTGCATCTTTAAAAAGAGTAGGCCAATAAAAAACCTGATTGTAGAACCTTTTGTGCAGTTCTATCTCCAGCGTGATGTCCTCCGTAAGCACTTCCATGGCATTTTCTCAATATCTCTTTTTGTTCAAATTCTAGAACACATCTCCGCAATATACCATCCACTCCTTCTTTATATAAGTGTGGGTCATCCCAAAAATAATGCCTCAAATCATAAAAGAATTTTCTTCTTTGCTGAGCTGTAAAGGTTGGAGGCAAATACTTGGCAACAATAAAGTTAGCATCCTCAGCATACCAAGGACTCTCTCGCGAGTTTACCTTAATTGCAGCCAATTGTTCATTTGGAAAACTATCATTAACAGGAACAGGATCATAAGAAATGTTTTCCAATCTAGACAAGTTATCAGCGACATGATTTTCAGCCCCTTTTCTATCTACAATGTGTAAATCAAAGTCTTGTAACAGAAGCACCCATCTTGTAAATCTAGGCTTAGCATCTTTCTTTTCCATAAGGTATTTAATAGCAGCATGATCGGTATGAATAGTAACTTTCGAATCAACTATATAAGGTCTAAACTTATCACAACCAAAAACTATCGCTAAAAATTCTTTTCCAGTGGTAGCATAATTCTTTTGAGCAGCATCAAGAGTTTTACTAGTATAATGAATAACATTTAATTTCTTATCTATTCGTTGTCCAAGAACAGCACCTACAGCAAAATCACTAGCATCGCACATAATTTCAAAAGGTAAATTCCAATCAGTAGGCTCAACAACAGGAACAGTGGTTAAAGCCTTTTTTAGAGTCTCAAAAGCTTCTTTGCAATCATCATAAAAAACAAAAGGTACATCTTTTTGAAGAAGGTTAGTAAGAGGTTTTGAAATTTTAGAGAAATCTTTATAAACCTCCTGCAGAAGAAATCAGCACAACAAAACCTTTGATTTTTGAACATGGACCTGCAGAAGAAATCAGCACAACAAAACCAAAGCATTTTTAGAGTTGAGAACACGAAAAGTGAAGAAGGCGCTCATAATACCCTCTTTAGATATCAACAAACAAACAGCGACAACAACGACACCAGAACTACACAGAACACTCTATCTTCTAAACATGGCTACCATATTTAGCATCACATGCATACCTATAAAGCTAAAATGCAAGAATTTGCTACCCCTATTCCTGCATTCATTCAGTGGCGGCGCTTAACAATAAGAATCACTACCCTTACCTAAACATTCAAACTAACTGGTATGGGAATTATGGTAAGGAAAAGTATGATTTATATTTTTTTGGATGATAACGCCTTAAGTATGATTAATAAAGACATATTTGCTTGCCCGATCTGTACTAGTGAAGAGGTCTAAAATTTAGCTGTTTCTCGTCATTTTCTCCAGTGAGAGCAATGCCTTCCGTATCTCTTGGTAAGCACGACAAAAATGTCTTCGAGCAATGTAATCAGTGTTGTTTAAACATAAATCATGAAGATCTCATTAACTGATAAATGTAGGTTGACAACAGTTTCAGTAAAACAAAATGAAATACAAGAATAAATAAAACCACACAGTGGAAAATTAATCGAAAATTCCAAAATATCACACAAAAATCACAAGATCATTATTTCTGTTTCCGGTGACGGGGTAGGCATTAGCATAGCCTCGATTTTGTTGGAGGAATGGTCACTAGTTGATGAGATTGCACTTCTTTCTGATCTCCCCATTAGTTTGGTCTTCACCCCAATGCCGCCCATCTTCACCATGGCCTGCTTGAACTTCTCCTCCCACACGTGAGGGATCAAATTATCTTTCACTAATTTCTTTGTTTGGGAGGACTCGAGTGCGGCATCCGATGTGAACAACACTTCCTGGTTGAGCACATTCTCGTAGTATTTGTTGTCCAGTGTGATAGGGGTATTGATGTCCTGGAACACCGTGGAGTTGTCGCTCTTGCACTCTTTTTTCACCAAGTTGGCTAACCTAGAGTTCATGGCCGTTGGGTCGGAAGCATCGCGCGGGACACGGTCGGCGAAGGACGAGCAGTGGGAGATCCCAATGGTGTGCGCACCAGAGAGGGTGACCATCTCGTCTAGGCTTAGTCCCTTTACGGAGAACATAGCCTCGAGCACTGTGACATTGGCGAACGGAGGGGGCAGGTCTGTGAGGGTCTCACTAGCGAGAGACACCCGCCCGGTCGTAGCGGCCGGCTGGCATTTCGAAGTCTACCTTCTTGTTGCTGAGGAAGAAGGTGGCGTCACGCCCAGCAAAGGCGACAATGTCTGCGCACGAGACAACACCCTCGCACTCCGCCTCGAGCTTAGTCTTGATCTTGTCGATCACTCCGAAGCCACGGAGGCTACCTGCGTTAGGGATGCCGAACTTCTCCGTCTGTTCATCAGCCGGGGTCTTGTCAAGGAGGACCGACCCATCACAACCCTGAAACGAAAACATATGAATGAGATTAATGGTACGGTGCCAAATCATAAACATGTATGCTAGCTAGTTAATTTGATGGCATATGTGTAGTACTATTGTGCGCATTGGTATACCTGGACGAAGCAGTCGTGGAAGAAGAGACGGATGAGCCCGGCGCCGATACCGGGTTGCGCTTAATCTCCTCTTCTACAACGTCCCTTACGATCTTCTCCGCACCTTTGCAGGTCTTGTGGTAGTAATCGTAGTTGAGCGTCCGGGCAGCAGGAGGGGGAGGGCTCTGGCAGGGCCCCGAGGGGTAGGGAAACCCGTAGCTTGCTTGGCAGGTGCTGGCCACGCAACCAAGCAATGCTAGCAGCAGAGCCAAGGGTAAGCCGGTCACTAGCCATGGTAGTCATAGCTCAAGAGAGTAGAGGAGGATGGGTGAAACTTGATGTGTTGCAGCTCTACTTATAGGTCCAGGCGGACCTTCAAAATATGTTTGCACGACATGTTCATGCAATATTAATTTTGGTTCGTTGATGGCAGGTTACATGTGTGCTTTCAAGCCAAGCTACACACAATGACAAGATAACTAAACAAGAAAAGTCAGGCTAGAACATGGAGAGCACGATCTCACAAAGCTAAAATGGTACGGCATTGGCTTTGTCATCTGCTCGAACTGGCGTAGATGAAATAGCCTGATCGCGGAAGAGTGCAGAGGTAGGAGGGAGAGTATTGGGGAACGCCACTCACGGTTAAGTAACTGAAGGGTTCCACGATTATGATAGCTCAATGACCCTAACGAACTTAGGTAGGATCTCCTTTTAGGTAGGATACTGGATAAGTATCATTTTCTTTTTCTGGAAATGCAAACACGTTAGTAAATTCTTTACAAAAGAACATTCATCCATGGTATATATACGGACGACCTTGGAATAATGTAGCTTAAAATCTGTCTGAAACTAATAGAACTGCCCATACCGACGACATGTGGGTGCAGTATTTCGCACTATTCACATTTGAATTTATCTTTTATGTTTGCAAACTTCAGATAAATTTTTATCTTAAACTTTTTGGAACATATGTGTGAATATTACAGCTTCAAAGTGGCGATCCGACCTATACAGTTCTCCCCCAGCTATAAATGATAACATAATCAAATTTTATTTTAAACTTTTTAGACCATATATAGAGGTGTGACCAAAAGCATAAGTCTTCGCACCGATGGGGTAAGCAATTTTTGAACTTGCTGCGGCTGGATAGTAGCCATGTAGGCGGACACACCGCCAGGCCCGAAATATATGTCCCCCTCACCGACTGATGACACAAATACATGCATAATTATGACAACGACCACTGATTAACGAATGACAAAGTGTCTACTAGATAGCTGGGAGCCTTAACCGCAACTTCTCCTTGTGCTCCCATTGACCACCAATGCATGATGCATATGACTGAAATGGACAGAGGTAGTAGCTCGCTCAGATATCGGTAAGTGGTGACGAGACTGCAAGTGTTGCGTGCCATCCGGTAGTACTGGTAGTTTTGGAACTAAGAGCCTCGCAAGATATTGCTAAGTATCTCTAGCGACGTCCTCCAAATGGCTCTCCAAAGGCCTAATGTAGGTCTCGACTCTCGGCCCAAAAATCGGCCACAGCGGCACCCCCTAGTGTCCAGCACCACAGATAAGCCCCCCAAGTTTATGGGTCACAACGGTAGCCCCAATTTTGGCAAACGCGGACCAATCTTGTGTGTATTAGACCATAATCCAAGTTTATGGGTCAACTCACCTCACTTTGCAAGTTTATTGGGTTATTTGCAGATCGAGGAAAAAGCACCATGTACACTTCAAATAAATATTCACGTAAATGAAAACTAATTGCTTACCAATAATAAAAGTTTCACTAAGTTTAAAATATTACTCATAAGGTTCAACAATTTTTTAATAAGGTTATAAAACTATTCACATTGTTGAAAATAAACATGAATATAATAAATCAATAAAGCATGAAACTAAAAAAGAAACATGCAAAAAGAAACAAAAATAGAGAAAGGAAAGTAAGCGAATGAAAGGCAGAATACAACAAAAGGAATACATTAAGAGATAAATCGATAAATAAATAAATGGAAAAATAGAAAGAAGGAGAATGAAATAAAAAAAAGCAAAAAAAGAAAAAGTGAAAATAAAACAGAAAAAACCTGATCGGAAACTGTAAACCAGATCAGATGGTTGTATAATGCAGTCCAGTGTGTAAAAGTTACATTGGTGGGTGAAAATCCTATGCTTCGTGGATTCCGGGCCAATCCCAACTGCATAGCCCAATATGGTTCTTCCCCCTCCACCGAGCTACTGAAATGTTCTCAGTTGATATGGTTGAGTTGCTCTTGCGCCATGGCACATTTGCTTATTTACGCACGGTGGTCCTTTATGCGTTGAGGATCTACTACCACTCCATGTTGCGAATGAGAACACTTGCCTGCATAAGTACCTGGAGGACTTCCTATATCCTAATGAAGAGAATTGTGATGGCTGTCAGATAGGTATCTACTACTCCCTCCGTTCTGAATTAATTGACTCAGATTTATACTAAATGTTGTACTAAATCCGAGTCAATTAATTCAGAACGGAGTGAGTACATCAACAAGCTCATTCATATCATGAGCCTGCCCGAGATGGTTTATTCTGCATCCATGCTTACACAAACTAATTTTGCAGCATAACAGAAGGACATTGGCATATTCTCGAACTACAGATATCGCAATACTTAAGGAAACTGCATTCTTACATCTGTAATTCACAATGACTGCAGTTCCATGTGTTACTCTTTCTGTATGTGTATGTAGATGTGGTATGACGTTCTTTAGTTTTAAATTATGAGAACGTGTAAGTTGCTATTAATTTCTAGAATTCGATTGTCTGTTGAATTGAGGTGTGATAAGTACTGAGTTTTTCTTTCATGCTCATTGTTTCCCACGGATAATATGTTAGTAGATGATAGGTAGAGGAGAGATCGTTCAGATAGCAAATTTAGCAATGCCTTGCTAGGCTAACTATGTCATCTATGATGGGACGCCCACAATAGCAAAACTACTACCACTGTACCACCGGCCGGCCGGGCGCAGTACTTGCAGTACACGGAGAAGTTGCAGGGTCATTCATCATCCCTATTCCGTCATTCCGAGCTACCTCTTCTTTCTGTCCACTTCGCTCAGATGCATCACGGATGGTTAGCTGCATGCAGTACACGGAGAAATTGCGCGGAAAGCTCTCGCGACCAAACGGTGACGACAAGAGCTTGCAATTGCACCCGCAATTTCGAAAGTTGCTTAGGTCGTGTGTTTTGGTAGCCCACGGCCTCCTCAAACAGGACCTGGGCGTGCAAAAATGGGCCGTTTGGTTGCCCACGTTTTCGCTTGGCCCGCATGCGCACGAACCTTAAAGCACCCATTAGTCAGGCCCGATAGGAACGCTCGAATCGGCCGTTTTTCAGAGCCACCTTTCGGCCAGTACAGTAGCGGCGAATCTCGTGCGCGTGGAGACGCGGGATGCAGCCATGGAGATGGCGGGAGACGAAAAATTGGTGCGCTCGTATGGCGCCAACGCTACTCTCACCCTCTCTTTAGTCTGCAATCGGAGACGCAAGACCAGACAAAATCTGGATCTTAGGCAGGGCGGGCGGCTAAAGGTTCGGCGACGGAGACACCGCTGGCGGCTAACGATTCGGCGACGGCGATGGACACACCGCTTGCTCGTCTCTTTACACAGATCTGCCATGGCGGTAAGCACTATTCCCCCACCTGATTTCGGCTCGACAGAGCGATAGTAAACAGCAGCATCTTGATTCGAATACACTAGTCCACTATTCCCCATCGATTTCGGCTCGATCTTATAGTAGAACAACAGCTTCTTGATTTCCACTACACTAGTCCAATATTCCACACCTGATTTCGGCTTGATCTTAGGGACAAACTCGTAGGCCGCTCATCATTCAGGCCACAACACTCATAGCTGTGATGCAGGCATGGCTCCTCTTAGTCCATCATAGAGCAGTACGCCGCAATTACTGGGGCATAATCAGGTATGGTCCATTGTTCCCCCGAGACCAGGAGAGGATTGCGAATCTGAACTACATCTACCACAACAACGAGGTCGAGGCAGTGAACATGCTTCGAATGGGCAGAGCTCCTTTTACCAAGCTTGTGGAGACGTTTCGGTCTAGGGGTGGCTAAAAGATAACATCCACACCACAATAGAAGAGCAAGTGGCAATGTTTCTTCAGTTGTTGGTCATAACCAAAGGTTCAGAGTGATTCACAGCACTTTGAGAGATCTAGTGAGACTATATCTCGCTATTTCAGGAAAGTTCTGTACGCTGTTGGAGAGCTTAGAGCAGAGATGATCAAGCCACCAACTGGCCAAACTCCACCGAAGATTCGACAGAGCCATAGGTGATACCCATTCTTCAAGGTGAGATTACCTGATTTCGCACATGTTGCTTCCATATTAGCCTTGTCTTAACCTCACACAATGTTCATGTCATCAGATTGTATTGGTGCAATTGATGCACTCAAATCACTACTAGAGTGCCAAGGTCTGATGTTGCTGCTTACTGGCAGAAAAGCATTACAACCAGCTCTTGCGGCTGTCGATTTCAACATGAAGTTCACTTACGTGCTAGCTGGTTGGGAAGGATCTGCTCATGATGCTAGCATCCTTGCCGACAGCATGAGTCGACCAGATGGGATAAACATTCCGGATGGCAAGTTCTACCTTGGAGATGCAGGATATGCTTGTCGCTCAGGTGTTCTTCCACCGTTCATCAGGGTACCAGATATCACCTTGATGACCCAAAAGTATAGGGGTGTATCGTAGTACTTTCGATAAATAAGAGTGTCGAACCCAACGAGGAGCACAAGGTGTTGCCAAGTAGTTTTGATCAATGATTCACCGTAAATACTAGCAGACAAGTTTTTAGAGATTTTAATATTGTAGATAAATAAAGTACGAGTAAATAAAAGGCAGTAATAGTAATTGCAATTATAGCAAGGGGCCCAATCCTTTTTAGCACAAAGGACAAGCCGGTTTGTTACTTATGATGGCAAAATGTTCTTGAGGACAGATGGGAATTTCGTCAAGTGCTTTCGCTTCATTTAGTTGATTAATCTTTATTGTTTTGATAAGTGTTGTGTGTGAACTGCTAATGAACTGACCTAACTTGGACTAATACATACTTGTGATTAAACCCCCTTGCAAGCATCCGCATAACAAGAAAGTAATTAAGATAAATCTAACCACAACCATAAACTCAAAGATCCTTATCCCTCATGCATCGGTATACTAAGAGGGTTTAGGTTTCTGTCACTCCGACAACCCCTCAATTAGCAACCAAATACACAATGCATTCTCTTAGGCCCATAAAGGGGAAGTGTCATGTAGTCGACGTTCACATGACACCACTAGAAGAATAACACCACAACTTAAATAGCAAACCATTAAATATTACTCAACATAACTTCACTACTAACATCAAGACTTCTCCCATGTACTCAAGAAATTAACGAACTACTCACAAGACATCATGGGATCATGATCAGAGCTGATATAATGATGGATAACAATCTGAACATATACTTTAATTCAACCGATAAAACTCAATAGCATCAACCAAAGGAGTAATCAACACCGGGAAAGTTTCCCCTATGAACTACACAAAGTATAACCCTAGATGTTACAGCGGAACGAGGTGGAGCGTGGAGATTATGGTGTCGGCGGTGGAGATGATGGATGATGATCCCGATGAAGTATCGCGTGATGCGATATGATGGCGATGATTTCCCCCTCCCCCCCCCCCCCCGAGGGGAATTTCCCCGCAGATTTCTCCCTGCCTGAGAGCTTTCTCCCTCTGATGTTTTCCGCCTCGTGGAGGCGGCGGAATATTTCCTCGATCGCCCCCCACATCTTAGGGTTTCTGGGCGTTAAGTACGCGAAGGGGGAGCGCCTGAAGTGGGCCAAGGTACGGCGCGACCCAGGGGGCACCCGCGCCGTGGGTGACGTGGGCCCCTGGTGGCCCACCTCGGCCTCCCCTTTTGGCCACCATTGGCATCTTGAAAAATAGGAACTTCCAGATGTTTTTCCTAATTTGATGATTTTCAGAAATAGTGTATCTTGGCGATGCTTTTCTAGCTGAAATCTGACTCCAGCAGTTAATTCTCCAATAATCACGAAACATGCAAAATAAGATAAAATAACATAAGTAACACATCCAAATGTGAAATATAACAGTGAATAGTAGTAAATTATGATATAAAATAGTGATGCAAAATGGACGTAACAGTGAATATATCTATAATTTATATGGACTATCAATTAGTAAACGAGTAGGAGACGGGCTCAGAGGCGCCCTCGCCAGGGCACGGCGCCGCCAAGGTGGGCCCCGCGCCGTGGCATGGCGTGGTGCCCTCGGGCACCGTGTCCCCTCTTTTTCGGCTTGCAATATTCCATATTAATAAAAATAACAAAAATATAACTTAGAAAAGTTAAACGCAAACTTTTTCTTACCAAAACTGTTACCTATTCGAAAAAGACTCTGCAGTTTCTTGAATCTGACTTTTAATAAAATCTTCCGGAGTTACTACTTGAATAATATCAATATCTTCATTATAAGAATCTCCAGAAATATAATGCTTGAGTGTTTGCTCATTTACCACTTGTGGTTTACCACCATCAAGTAGTAATTTTAATAGCACCTGAGCGGTAAACCTCTGCAACAACATAAGGTCCTTCCCATTTCGAAAGTAATTGTCCTGCAAAAAATCTGAGACGAACCTATACAATAGAACTTTCTCACCAACATTAAATTATCTCTTTAAAATCCTCCTATCATGCCATTGTTTCACTTTCTCTTTAAAGAGTCTAGCATTTCATAAGCTTCACTTCACCATTCATCTAAAAAACTTAAATCAAGTAATATTTTATTACCAGCAAGTTTAAATCTCTATTTAGTTCCTTTACAGTCCAATAAGCTTTATGTTCTAATTCTAAGGTAAATGAAAAGCTTTTCCATAAACCATTTTGTAAGGAGATATACCCATAGGATTTTTATAAGCATTCTATAGGCCCACAAAGCATTATTAAGCTTCCTAACCCAATTCTTTTTATATAAACTTGTTAACAGTCTTTTGCAAGATAGATTTAATCTCTCTATTTGATAATTCCACTTGACCACTTGTTTGAGAATGATAAGGTGAAGAAATTCTATGATTAACATCATACTTATCAAGAGTTTTTCAAAAGCACCATGAATAAATGAGAACCACCATCTCTCATAAGGCACCTAGGCACACCAAATCTTGAAAGATGATATCTTAAGCATTTTTAATGATGTCTCACCATCACACTAGATGTTGGTATAGCTTCTACCCATTTAGTAACATAATCAACAGCAACAAGAATATGAGTATAACATCTGAAGGAGGAAAATGACCCATAAAGTCAAATCCCCAACAGTCAAAATGTTCAATAACAAGAGAATAATTCATAGGCATTTCACTGCGCCTAGTTATATTATCAACTCTGTGACATTCATTACATGATAAAATAAACTTTCTTGCATCTTTAAAAACAGTAGGCCAATAAAAAACCTGATTGTAGAACCTTTGTGCAGTTCTATATCCAGCTGATGTCCTCCGTAAGCACTCCATGGCATTTTCTCAATATCTCTTTTTGTTCAAATTCTAGAACACATCTCCGCAATATACATCCACTCCTTCTTTATATAAGTTGGTCATCCCAAAAATAATGCCTGAAATCATAAAAGAATTTTCTTCTTTGCTGAGCGTTAAAGGTTGGAGGCAAATACTTGGCAACAATAAAGTTAGCATACTCATACCAAGGACTCTCTCGCGAGCTTACCTTAATTGCAGCCATTGTTCATTTGGGAAAACTATCATTAACAGGAACAGGATCATAAGAAATGTTTTTCAATCTAGACAAGTTATCAGCGACATGATTTTCAGCCCCTTTTCTATCTACAATGGTAAATCAAACTCTTGTAACAGAAGCACCCATCTTGTAAATATAGGCTTAGCATCTTTCTTTTCCATAAGG
>CAMZMU010000052.1:45206326-45398469 GCA_947311845.1 Poa pratensis
CTTAGTGGAAAGTTAACAACAAGCTATCAAGAACAATATCCACCGTGCCATGCATGAAAAGTTACTTATCGAACAGTTACCTCTTTTGCTAAAAGTAAAACCATGAAACGTTGATAATGAAAATTTAATAGAACACATAGCTTTCTCATACGAACTCCGAATTCGACGATTTGTGGAATAACTGGAAAGTTAAGAACAAGCTCTATCAAAAACCCTTGTGTCGTGGCGTGGGAATTTATTTCTTTCGAGAAAGTTCCGGGATGCATTATAGTGTTGTACCATGTGTCAGAACACGAACAAACAGACACAAACGGACACATGTTAGAACACTTTGTAAGCTGCCATGTACCATTGTATTAACTAGAAGAACACCCCGCGTTGCAGCGGGAATCTCTTTTTAAAAAAATTACAATATTAAATGAAATGTATAAGAGGCATGAAATAACCAATTGTCAAGATTTAGTTGATAACAATAGTCGAGCCACTAAATTTAATTAGTGTGAAACTTCTAAATATTTGAGGACAAAATATAGTGATGTGGACAATTATATAGCTGAAAAGACATGACATGCATAGGTTGCATGAAAACTATTGTTAATAATTGTTAGTAGAGATGACATGGACAATTTATTGGACAAAAGTTGATGTGGTTAGCTTGCATGTTGAGATAGAAAAATATTTAATGCACTTAGTGGGGTTTTGCTTTATAAGAGGTATAGATGTGTCCATACACCTTCAAACATACACATTCTGGGCGTGACCTTGGAGATGCCCTTAGCTAGGGACTCAGAGAGAGAATGTGTTTTGGGGAAAGTTTAAAAAAATAACACATCTCCTCAAATATACGGTGTCGGAGCGACATTAGCAATTTCAATCACAATTGTCTCTAAAATATTTAGATTATAGCCGGACCAAATAAGAAACCAACTACAAGTATTTAGAGTCGGTCTCCTGAAAAAGCATAATCAAGTATTGTGATGGTTAACCCGACTCTGAACGTTTGTAGTCGGTTTCCTATTTATGCTGACTGTGATTTTACATTACAGGAGTCATTTGTTTTGTGGGGGAAACCGACTAACGCGGGTGTTGATTAGAGTCAGCCACACCACACAAATTCGATTGCAAAAACATCCTTAATAAGCCGAAAATGAAACGTTTATTCAGGAATACAAATCAGTGTCAAATTACAATGTGCCATCTCACAGCACCAACTTCAAGCAAACTGAGGAAATGCAACGAATGAATTACACGGAATGAGACCACTCACCACTCACAAAAATCACACGGAAAGATGCTGCAACTTAAACTGTGAAGGAAATTTGCAGAAACGGAGTGCACGAAGGCAGGTTGAACAAATGAATAATGGCCAGCAGCAATGAACTTTTATTTATTGACGACCCTGCAGTTCTTCCTGATCTCGCCGTTGGCGGCGGTCTTGATCTCGATGGCTGACATCTTGATCATCGCCTTGGCGAACTTCCTCTCCCACACCTTGGGTCGCATGGCGTTCTGGAACACCTTCCTCGCCGTCGGTCTGGATGTTACGAGGGCTGCGTCGGAGGAGAAGAGGACGTTGCGCTTGCGCAGGTTCTTGTAGTACTGGTTGTCCAGCTGGCCTGGTGTCACGATGTCCTGCACCTGAACGGGATCATTGGTGATGTCGGGGTCAGCGGGCATTTCTTCTGCAGCTGGGCGGAGAGAGCGGGGTTCATGTTGGAGGGGTTGGGAGGGAGACGGTCGATGAAGGAGGAGCAGTGGGAGATCCCGATGGTATGCGCGCCGGAGAGCACCACGAGGTCGTCAACGTTCATCTTCTTGGCCTTGAAGCTGTCGACGAGCTCCGTGAGGTTGAAGAATGGCGGGGGAAGGAACTCGAGCGCCTCGGTATCGAGCGACACGCGGCCGTCGAACCGTCCCGACGGAATGGCGTACTTGATCCTGTTGCCGCTGAGGAAGACGGCGGCGTCGCGGCCGCGAAGGCGAGGACGTCGGCGCAGGAGACCTTGCCGGGGCAGACCTTCTCGAGCGCCGCCTTGGCCGCGTCGATGATCTCGAAGCCGCGGAGGCTGGGGAAGTTGGGCGGGCTGAGCTTCTCGGGCTGCGGGTTCGCCGGCGTCGGGTCCAGAAGCACCGAACCGTCACAGCCCTGCAATGCATGCGAATGTAACCACGTGTTCAATGCTTCACAGCACATGCACGAGCAAGAAGCCATTAGCAGCAAGCTGCGCGCGTACCTGGACGAAGCAGTCGTGGAAGGCCAATCGGATGAGGCCGGCGCCGAGGCCGGGCTTTGACTTGAGGGCCTCGTCGACGACCGTCTTGACGATGTACTCCGCGGCGGGGCATGTCTTCTTGTAGTAGCCGACCCTCAGCCGAGCGCCGACGGATGGGGAACCCCGTAGCTCGCTTGGCACGTGTGAGCCACGCAACCAAGCAATGCTAGCAGCAGAGCCACGGCGGCAAGCCTGTCACTAGCCATGGTAGCCATAGCTCGACTGAGTAGAGTAGAGAAGGATGGGTGAAGGAAACTTGGTGTGTCACAGGCCTACTTATAGCTCCAGGCGGACCTTCACAACATGTATGCACGACATGTTTATCCATATTTTGTTTCTCGGATGGTAGGTTACATATGTGCTTTCAAGCTAAGCTAGAACATAATGTCAAGATAAACAAAGCAAAAGTCAGATTAAGAGTAGAACATGGAGAGCACGATCTCACACACACAGCTGAAATGGTACGGCACTGGCATTGTCATCTTCCCGATAATGTGCCCATCTGTTGTAGATATGAAATAGTCTGATATCTGTTGTGAGAAGTGTTGATGTTGCATCGTGAAAGAGTGACCATGACTTACAATATACAGGGGTAACTTAGGTAGGATCTTCCTTTAGGTAGGATATATAAGATCATTTTCTTTCTCAGGAAATACACAACATGTTCATAGATTCTTAAAAAAACTAAAACTATTGTGCCTTGCAAAATCGGCCTAAACTAAGAACAGAACTAACCAGACAAATTTACATGTGAATAGTACAAAATACTATTACACCCAAAGGTAAAGTCTTTGCCCTGATCGGGTAATCAATTTTCAAACTCTGTGATTTAAAGGCTGCAATGAGAATGTCATGTCGTGATCGTTCTGTTGCCGGAGCCTGCAAGCGCTGCGTGCCGGCCGGTACGGTGGTACTTGTTTTGCTAGTGTGGAAAGCGTCTCATAATACATGTGATGGTTAGCCTCGCCAGGCATTGTTAATTTGATATCACTTTAGGCATATCATTGATCCAAATTTGAACATGCATGGACCTGCAGAGGAGTATCGAAGGAGTGGGCCTGTTTTTCAGCATAATCTCACTACTAGATATTGCAATATACCCGAGGGTCATATTCCTGTCGGATATTAAAGTTTACCGTCGGTAAAGACTATATCCGACGGTACACACCGTCGCTATTACTAAGAACCATAGGCTAATAGGAATTAATACCCGAGCGACGTTCGATTCCCGTCGGGTATGTGAAAAACCGTCGGTTATAATACATAATATCCGAGCGTTTGACTTAAACCGTCGGTAATATGCTGCACCGTCGGTCATTAGGGTAATAACCGACGGGCCGTCAGTTATTAAAATTCACCGTCGGAAATATGGGGATTTCTAGTAGTGTCTGGTTTCACTTACTGAAACGACAGTGGTAAACAATCAAACATACTACATGTAATTTGGGGCTATCAGAAGAAATCAACACTAGAAAACTAAGGATTTGAGAAAACAAAAGGTGAAAAAATAAAGGCACTGAGAAATGACAATACGCTCTAGATATGAACAAACAAATAAATAAACAAACAGCAAAAACATGACACCAGAACTACAGAACACTAGTATCTTTTTGAACATGGCTACTGTTTAGCATCAGAGGCATACATATACACCTCTTTATCTAAAAAAAAATACATATACACCTACGCAGGAATTTGCTACCAGCATTCAGAACATGCCACCAGAGCGCAAAACTACCAGTACCAGAGACTCTACCGCTTACAACCCATCATCATGTACATCTCCTTGTTCTCCATGGCTCCAAACATTCCTCCCAAATTCAACGCTGATCAGCCTCTTCTTTTCCTCTCCTCGATGCTGCCCTTAGGCATGGCTAAGTAATCGAAGCGTCCCTGGACTATGTTACCTCAGCGGAGCAATAATATTAATTAAAAATCATTTTAAGATCATTTAAATATACATGGGCTACTTAGATAGGATCTCCTTTTAAAAAGGATAAGTAAAATCATCTTTCTTAAATACAAAACATGTTATTAAGTTCTTCAAAACAAGGCACCAAAGGCTAGAATAAGCTCTCTTTTTTTCACTAGTTGAAGAAAGTTAAAACATAAGCCCATGTTATACATACAACCACAGACTACAGCAGCTTCAAATTCTGCCTACATATGTATAGAACTAAAAAGACAAATTTTCATGTGAATAGTGCTAAATAATATCCCTTAAAAACTATTCACTGAAAGTATACACTACTAACAGTTGAATTTATCTTTTATGTTTCTGAAACTTTAGATCAAATATTGAACTTAACGGTGTGTTTGCCAGCTCAATATTTTTAAAGTATTATTACAATACTACGGTTTCTAAAAGTAATATAGTTTGAAATACTTTGAGGTGTTTGGCTCTAATAAATATTTCAGTTTTATAAACGAAAGTATCTCTAAAACTGTGGGCTTTTTCTTAAGTATTGAAGAAAGAGGTCCGACCCTCTTTTTCCTAAAACTGAGAAAGAAGAAAAATTGTAATATTTGTTCGTCAGGTGCTACAACACTATATACTTCGGTTGCGACAGAAGATGATGAGCTACCAAACGGAGGCTAAACATTTTGGAGTTGCACATGCATCACATAGTTGTGTTCTATGTTGGTGGAGAGAAACCGATGCCCTGATGGGGCTCGGGCTGCATGTTATATAATCATAGGAACAGCCCCTATGGTGGCGAATACAGAGGGATAGGTGCAAGTGGTGTACTACACCATAATGCTCCTATAGTGGGAATACATAAGGATACGGTGCTAGTGGAGCACTACACCATAATGATCAAATTAAACTCTAACACCCCCCCCCCCCCCCCAATTAATCTAAGCCTGATGAGAGGTTTAGATTACGTTTAAACTCATATAACTTCTTTATAGGCAATGTCTTTGTAAAACCATCTGCAATTTGATCCGCACTAGAGATGAATTTGATGTCTAACATCTTGTTAGCAACACGTTCTCGGACGAAGTGAAAATCAATCTCGATATGCTTTGTGCGAGCATGAAAGACTGGATTTGCAGAAAGAAAGGTAGCTCCAAGATTGTCACAACAAAGACAAGGTTTTGTGTTGAGAGAGACCCCAAGCTCTCGAAGTAAAGCCTCAACCCAAATAATTTCAGCCGTAGCATTTGCTAATGCTTTATATTCTGCCTCGGTGCTTGAACGAGAGACAGTGGCTTGTTTGCGAGCAAGCCAAGATATCAAATTAGGACCAAAAAAGATAGCAAATCCACCAGTGGAGCGTCTATCATCAAGACTGCCACCCCAATCTGCATCTGAAAATGCACTAAGAAGAGTGGATGATGATTTCTGGAATGTGAGTCCAAGAGATTGTACCTTTGACATATCTTAAAATTCTCTTTGCAGCTGTCCAATGTGTAGTTGTAGGTGCATGAAAAAATTGACACACTTTGTTGACTGAAAAAGACAAGTCTGGACGAGTTAACGTAAGGTATTGAAGTGCACCAATGATGCTGCGATATTGAGTATTATCCTTGGGACCAAGAGGTGTTCCAGCATTGTAAAGACAAATTCTCACTAGTAGATAGGGGTGTTGGACATGATGTACAGTTACTCATTCTGACCCTTGCAAGAATATATGTAGCATACTTTTGTTGGGTTAAAACCAAACCATTGTGTGTTTTCTTGACTTCAATACCGAGGAAATAATGCAGGTCACCAAGATCCTCGAGAGCAAAGTTGTCACGTAAATCACGAAGTAGAGCCGAAATAGCTTCTTCGGATGAGCTTGTCACAATAATGTCATCAACATAGATGAGGACATAGATAGATATTCCTGACTTGTTGTACAGAAATAGTGATGTATCAGCTTTAGAGGGAATAAATCCAAGCATATGTAATTTGGCACTTAGACGAGAGTACCAAGCACGAGGGGCTTGTTTCAAGCCATACAAAGGTTTATCAAGTTTTCAAATGTGATGTGGAGCGGAAGAATTCTCAAACCCAGGAGGTTGCTTCATATAAACATCCTCTTCCAGAATGCCATGTAAGAACGCATTCTTTACATCTAGTTGCCGCAAATACCATCCCCTAGACACTGATATAGATAACACGGTCCTGATGGTGGCTGCTTTTACAACGGGACTAAAGGTATCTTCATAATCGATACCGTATCGCTGCTTAAATCCTTTAGCAACAAGTCGAGCTTTATACCTGTCAATAGTTCCATCAGCATTTTTCTTAATGCGAAAAACCCACTTACAGTCAATGACATTGCTTGAAGTGTTGGGGGAAACAAGATGCCGTGTCTTGTTTTGTAGCAACGCATTGTATTCATCTTCCATTGCCGTTTTCCAATTTTTATCATCAAGTGCTTCACGAATATTATGAGGTTCACCTGACAAACAGTACCATAAGTGAGAATACGTGGTTGTCGAATACCCTTTTGTAGCCGAGTAAGCGGTGAGCGCGGAGGCGGAGGCTGCACAGGAGACGGCGCAGAATTATTCACAGCAGATCCTCCAGAATCCGATTCTGGTTGAGAGGGCACGGATGATCCAGAGGTGATTCTGCATGCATTGTTTGTTGAAAATTATTAGCATCAGAGTCAGTATCACTCAGATTTTGATGATTACCAAATGATTCTTCATCTGTACTTGGTACTGCATTTGAACTGGTATTTGTGCTAGTCCTTGCTGTATTTTCTCCAGGAACCTGCATGGGTTCAGGAAAGACCGTAACAGGAACAATGTGCATAGGCTCAACAACATGCAACACCTCATTATTAGAAGATGAATGAGGAAAATCAGGTGGTAACAAAAGAATTTCCTTACGAAGTTGGGCACCCGCATTTGGATGAAGAGAGTGAAAAGGAAAATATTTTCATCAAACACAACATCACGTGAGATATAAACACGACCGGTGGATATATCTAGACATTTTACGCCTTTGTGAAGTGGACTGTAGCCCAAAAAGACACATCGTTTTGATCGAAAAGAGAGTTTACGTGTATTGTACGGACAAAGGTTGGGCCAACAAGCACAACCAAAAACGCGAAGAGTGTCGTAGTTAGGAGTAATGTTGATGAGTATTTTGGTAGGAGTTTCAATATTGAGAACCTTGGTGGGTAAAAGATTGATAAGGTATGTGGCGGTGAGAAAAGCTTCATCTCAAAATTTTAATGGCATGGATGCATTAGCAAGCATAGCAAGACCGACTTCGACAATATGACGATGTTTTCGCTCAGCAGAACCATTTTGTTGGTGAGCATGAGGGCAAGAAACATGATGTGTGATGCCTACTTTCTGAAAGAAGGCATTAAGTTTGTTATATTCACCACCCCAGTCAGTTTGCATGGTGATTATTTTTCGACCAAATTTGCGTTCAACAAGTTGCTGAAAGTTAAGAAAAACTTGATAAACATCAGAACGCCATTTGAGCAAATAGATCCAAGTAAATTTGCTATAGTCATCGATGAAACTCACATAATAGCAATGTTTCCCAACAGAAACAAAAGCAGGACCCCAAACATCAGAAAATATTTGATCCAAAGGTCCACTAGATACACTAGTCGATACATGATATGGCAACTGATGACTCTTGGCATGTTAGCAAGGGTCAAAAACATGGGCATTTATTTCAGGCGAGTAGGAGAGTTTATTTTTCCGAAGAACTTGCTGAACAATAAAAGATGAAGGGTTCCCTAGACGACAATGCCACGTTGACGAAGAAGGCTTGATGGTGATGAAGGCATGCTTGGGAGACCCTGTTGTTATAGGCACAAGAGGGTAGAGACCACCATGACAAGGACCTTTAAACATGATTTGGTGTGTTGCCTGATCCTTAGTCAAGAAGAAAAAAGGGTGAATTTCTAAAAAGGCATTGTTGTCAAGAGCAATTTTATGTGCGGATAATAAATTCTTGGATGCACTAGGAACATGTAAAATATTTCAGAGTTTGATGGAATTATGAGGGGTGTGCAATGTTGAATGACCAATATGCTGAATTTCCATACCTTTTCCATCTGCAGTATGAACTTGATCACCCCATTTGTAGGTGTCATGGGTGGAGAGTTTGTTTAATTTGCTAGTGATGTGATCTGTAGCACCACTGTCAATATACCAATTAGTATCAACACCATAGGATGCAATATTTGCACCTTTGTGATCACTTGAGGAATCATAATCATTATCACCATCATCATTGTTTGCATAACGCCACCAGCAATTGTCTGCAGCATGACCATACTTCTTATAAATTTGGCAAGTTGTATCTTGAAAAGGAGATGGCCTCCGGCCACGACCACGACCATTGGAGCGTCCACGACCATGACCATTGGAGCGTCCACGCTGCCTGCCATGGTTTCCATTAAAACCTTGACGATGATAATTACCGCCTTGACGAGTTGATGTATTTGCCGATGAAGAAAAGGAGCCATAGCCTTGTACACTTTTCAGAGAGCATCTGCTGACGGTAATCATAGGCAGTAAGCTGAGAGCACATATCGTTGAGGTGGTGTTCGGATTGGCATTCACCGAAACAACAAGAGCATTATATTCACCATCTAGACCATTGAGAATATACTCCTTGAGTTCATCATCATCAACCATCCGTCCTGCTGCAGTGAGTTCAGAGGCTAAGGCTTGCATCTTGGAGATGTATTTGGTAGCAGACAGATCATTTTTCTTTGTATTGGCAAGAGCACCACGAAGCATTGACACCCTTGCTTTGGAGTGTGAGGAGCACAAATCCTCCACAGTGGCCCAAACATCAGCAGCGTGCTCCAGTGCATAGACATGGGAGAGAACATCACGGGACAGAGATTTGACTAACCAACTCTGAACTTGCTGATCGCGAGAAACCCAGCTAGCGTATTCTGGATTTGGCACGGTGTGCCTGGCGTTGTCAGCTTCAACCTCCATAGTCTTGGGCGGGCACGCGTCGGACCCATCGAGTAGGTCCATGACCATCGCGCCGCGGAGGGCAGGAAGTACCTGCGCCATCCAGAACATGTAGTTCTCTTGAGTGAGCTTCTCCGTGGGTGGCGAGCCAAGGGCAGACGCCAGCGATGCCGCCGTTGACGAGGACGATGAAGCCGCCATGGGAGAGCAGGGAGGGAAGCAGTATGTGTTTTACTGGGTGTTTGCCGATCGTTGGCGATCGGATTTTTTTCTTGGTTTTGATCGATCGCGGCAGAGCTAGGAGAGGAAGAGCCAGCTCGATACCATGTTGGTGGAGAGAAACCGATGCCCTGATGGGGGCTCGGGCTGCATGTTATATAATCATAGGAACAACCCCTATGGTGGCGAATACAGAGGGATAGGTGCGAGTGGTGTACTACACCATAATGCTCCTATAGTGGGAATACATAAGGATACGGTGCTAGTGGAGCACTACACCATAATGATCAAATTAAACTCTAACATTCTAAACATTCACTGTGTTTTCTTCAAGATTTCAAAATGTGGATTTTATGATTTTTTACATGAAACAGACGACTTTAATCAACAGAAACAAGTTCATTACCAGTTATTTTCAGAACTAAATCCAGAACCTCTTTAACCCACACAGCACCAGCAACATGATCTGCAACACGGGCTAGATATACTAGTATCCCGCCTGTATATACAAGATTATGTATACACAGATATCCTATTTAAAGCCTCGCAACAAAATTGAAGTATTTGTACCAAGGTAAAAAATAGCATGCTAAAAGAAATAGTGTCAGCTTCCTTCAGATAATATACACTCTACACCATAGTAATAGCATGACATTTCAAATATCGTGTAAGTAAAAATAGCTAAACAAATAAAGAACAAGAATACACGATATAGTCCAGAAATGCAAGAATAATATATGCATAGCCACTTAACAAAATGTTCACCAATTGTCTAGAAGCATAGCATCAACATCCCACGGGGAAACAAACATAATATAAATTATTTACTTAGAATCTCAGCATTAGCAATATGTCAATTTTCAGTTCAGATGATGGACCGACATATTGCAGTTTATCACCATGACAAACAGGTAACAACTTCTTCTTAGGAAGGTGAAATTTTGGTCTTTTAGGCTGACAGGCTGGAAAAAATATTATGTTAATAACTTTATCACGTTTTAGAGCGATATAGCGTGCTATTTCTCGATTAGCGAGGAAGAGTAGTAAAATATAGTGTGGACTCACCGGAAAGGCTATAGCGTGTGCTAAGCGTCGAAATAGCGCGGTATGTTTTTTCATGATTTGCACCGATCAGGTAAGAAATTTTCAAACTTGCTGCGGGTGCAATGAGAAGCTCTTCCGTCATCATTTTGTTGCCGGAGCCTTCCCCTCAACTTCACCTGTGCTACAACTATCCACCAAATCACCAGTGCATATGATGCATCTGGGCGAACGAAACAAACAGAAGAGAGGAAGAGGGCAGCTCGGAATAGCGATGATGAATATCACGAGTGGTAATGTTTCTGCTACCGTAGGCGTCTCATCAAACGTTGTGATCGTTAGCCTCGCAATTCATTGCTGATTTGCTATCACTTTATGCTCATCTATTTACTTACCTAAACCTTTGATTTTTGAACATGGACCTGCAGAAGAAATCAGCACAACAAAACCAAAGCATTTTTAGAGTTGAGAACACGAAAAGTGAAGAAGGCGCTCATAATACCCTCTTTAGATATCAACAAACAAACAAACAGCGACAACAACGACACCAGAACTACACAGAACACTCTATCTTCTAAACATGGCTACCATATTTAGCATCACATGCATACCTATAAAGCTAAAATGCAAGAATTTGCTACCCTTATTCCTGCATTCATTCAGTGGCGGCGCTTAACAATAAGAATCACTACCCTTACCTAAACATTCAAACTAACTGGTATGGGAATTATGGTAAGGAAAAGTATGATTTATATTTTTTTGGATGATAACGCCTTAAGTATGATTAATAAAGAAATATTTGCTTGCCCGATCTGTACTAGTGAAGAGGTCTAAAATTTAGCTGTTTCTCGTCATTTTCTCCAGTGAGAGCAATGCCTTCCGTATCTCTTGGTAAGCACGACAAAAATGTCTTCGAGCAATGTAATCAGTGTTGTTAAACATAAATCATGAAGATCTCATTAACTGATAAATGTAGGTTGACAACAGTTTCAGTAAAACAAAATGAAATACAAGAATAAATAAAACCACACAGTGAGAAAATTAATCGAAAATTCCAAAATATCACACAAAAATCACAAGATCATTATTTCTGTTTCCGGTGACGGGGTAGGCATTAGCATAGCCTCGATTTTGTTGGAGGAATGGTCACTAGTTGATGAGATTGCACTTCTTTCTGATCTCCCCATTAGTTTTGGTCTTCACCCCAATGCCGCCCATCTTCACCATGGCCTGCTTGAACTTCTCCTCCCACACGTGAGGGATCAAATTATCTTTCACTAATTTCTTTGTTTGGGAGGACTCGAGTGCGGCATCCGATGTGAACAACACTTCCTGGTTGAGCACATTCTCGTAGTATTTGTTGTCCAGTGTGATAGGGTATTGATGTCCTGGAACACCGTGGAGTTGTCGCTCTTGCACTCTTTTTTCACCAAGTTGGCTAACCTAGAGTTCATGGCCGTTGGGTCGGAAGCATCGCGCGGGACACGGTCGGCGAAGGACGAGCAGTGGAGATCCCAATGGTGTGCGCACCAGAGAGGGTGACCATCTCGTCTAGGCTTAGTCCCTTTACGGAGAACATAGCCTCGAGCACTGTGACATTGGCGAACGGAGGGGGCAGGTCTGTGAGGGTCTCACTAGCGAGAGACACCCGCCCGTCGTAGCGGCCGGCTGGCATTTCGAAGTCTACCTTCTTGTGCTGAGGAAGAAGGTGGCGTCACGCCCAGCAAAGGCGACAATGTCTGTGCACGAGACAACACCCTCGCACTCCGCCTCGAGCTTAGTCTTGTTCTTGTCGATCACTCCGAAGCCACGGAGGCTACCTGCGTTAGGGATGCCGAACTTCTCCGTCTGTTCATCAGCCGGGGTCTTGTCAAGGAGGACCGACCCATCACAACCCTGAAACGAAAACATATGAATGAGATTAATGGTACGGTGCCAAATCATAAACATGTATGCTAGCTAGTTAATTTGATGGCATATGTGTAGTACTATTGTGCGCATTGGTATACCTGGACGAAGCAGTCGTGGAAGAAGAGACGGATGAGCCCGGCGCCGATACCGGGGTTGCGCTTAATCTCCTCTTCTACAACGTCCCTTACGATCTTCTCCGCACCTTTGCAGGTCTTGTGGTAGTAATCGTAGTTGAGCGTCCGGGCAGCAGGAGGGGAGGGCTCTGGCAGGGCCCCGAGGGGTAGGGAAACCCGTAGCTTGCTTGGCAGGTGCTGGCCACGCAACCAAGCAATGCTAGCAGCAGAGCCAAGGCGGTAAGCCGGTCACTAGCCATGGTAGTCATAGCTCAAGAGAGTAGAGGAGGATGGGTGGAAAAACTTGATGTTGCAGCTCTACTTATAGGTCCAGGCGGACCTTCAAAATATGTTTGCACGACATGTTCATGCAATATTAATTTTGGTTCGTTGATGGCAGGTTACATGTGTGCTTTCAAGCCAAGCTACACACAATGACAAGATAACTAAACAAGAAAAGTCAGGCTAGAACATGGAGAGCACGATCTCACAAAGCTAAAATGGTACGGCATTGGCTTTGTCATCTGCTCGAATCTGGCGTAGATGAAATAGCCTGATCGCGGAAGAGTGCAGAGGTAGGAGGGAGAGTATTGGGGAACGCCACTCACGGTTAAGTAACTGAAGGGTTCCACGATTATGATAGCTCAATGACCCTAACGAACTTAGGTAGGATCTCCTTTTAGGTAGGATACTGGATAAGTATCATTTTGTTTTTCTGGAAATGCAAAACACGTTAGTAAATTCTTTACAAAAGAACATTCATCCATGGTATATATACGGACGACCTTGGAATAATGTAGCTTAAAATCTGTCTGAAACTAATAGAACTGCCCATACCGACGACATGTGGGTGCAGTATTTCGCACTATTCACATTTGAATTTATCTTTTATGTTTGCAAACTTCAGATAAATTTTAATCTTAAACTTTTTGGAACATATGTGTGAATATTACAGCTTCAAAGTGGCGATCCGACCTATACAGGTCTCCCCAGCTATAAATGATAACATAATCAAATTTTATTTTAAACTTTTTAGACCATATATAGAGGTGTGACCAAAAGCATAAGTCTTCGCACCGATGGGGTAAGCAGTTTTTGAACTTGCTGCGGCTGGATAGTAGCCATGTAGGCGGACACCCGCCAGACCTGAAATATATGTCCCCCTCACCGACTGATGACACAAATACATGCATAATTATGTGACAACGACCACTGATTAATGAATGACAAAGTGTCTACTAGATAGCTGGGGAGCCTTAACCGCAACTTCTCCTTGTGCTCCCATTGACCACCAATGCATGATGCATATGACTGAAATGGACAGAGGTAGTAGCTCGCTCAGATATCGGTAAGTGGTGACGAGACTGCAAGTGTTGCGTGCCATCCGGTAGTACTGGTAGTTTTGGAACTAAGAGCCTCGCAAGATATTGCTAAGAGTATCTCTAGCGACGTCCTCCAAATGGCTCTCCAAAGGCCTAATGTAGGTCTCGACTCTCGGCCCAAAAATCGGCCTCAGCGGCACCCCCTAGTGTCCAGCACCACAGATAAGCCCCCAAGTTTATGGGTCACAACGGTAGCCCCAATTTTGGCAAACGCGGACCAATCTTGTGTGTATTAGACCATAATCCAAGTTTATGGGTCAACTCACCTCACTTTGCAAGTTTATTGGGTTATTTGCAGATCGAGGAAAAAGCACCATGTACACTTCAAATAAATATTCACGTAAATGAAAACTAATTGCTTA
Source organism: Poa pratensis (assembly GCA_947311845.1). Classification (NCBI taxonomy): domain Eukaryota; kingdom Viridiplantae; phylum Streptophyta; class Magnoliopsida; order Poales; family Poaceae; genus Poa; species Poa pratensis. Next base: position 45,220,525 of record CAMZMU010000052.1, read on the forward strand.
CCAATAATAAAAGTTTCACTAAGTTTAAAATATTACTCATAAGGTTCAATAATTTTTTAATAAGGATATAAAACTATTCACATTGTTGAAAATAAACATGAATATAATAAATCAATAAAGCATGAAACTAAAAAAGAAACATGCAAAAAGAAACAAAAATAGAGAAAGGAAAGTAAGCGAATGAAAGGCAGAATACAACAAAAGGAATACATTAAGAGATAAATCGATAAATAAATAAATGGAAAAATAGAAAGAAGGAGAATGAAATAAAAAAAGCAAAAAAAGAGGAAAAGTGAAAATAAAACAGAAAAAACCTGATCGGAAACTGTAAACCAGATCAGATGGTTGTATAATGCAGTCCAGTGTATAAAAGTTACATTGCTGGGGTGAAAATCCTATGCTTCGTGGATTCCGGGCCAATCCCAACTGCATAGCCCAATATGGGTTCTTCCCCCTCCACCGAGCTACTGAAATGTTCTCAGTTGATATGGTTGAGTTGCTCTTGCGCCATGGCACATTTGCTTATTTACGCACGGGTGGTCCTTTATGCGTTGAGGATCTACTACCACTCCATGTTGCGAATGAGAACACTTGCCTGCATAAGTACCTGGAGGACTTCTTATATCCTAATGAAGAGAATTGTGATGGCTGTCAGATAGGTATCAACTAATCCCTCCGTTCTGAATTAATTGACTCAGATTTAGTACAAGTTTATACTAAATCTGTTGTACTAAATCCGAGTCAATTAATTCAGAACGGAGTGAGTTCATCAACAAGCTCATTCATATCATGAGCCTGCCCGAGATGGTTTGTTCTGCATCCATGCTTACACAAACTAATTTTGCAGCATAACAGAAGGACATTGGCATATTCTCGAACTACAGATATCGCAATACTTAAGGAAACTGTATTCTTACATCTGTAATTCACAATGACTGCAGTTCCATGTGTTACTCTTTCTGTATGTGTATGTAGATGTGGTATGACGTTCTTTAGTTTTAAATTATGAGAACGTTGTAAGTTGCTATTAATTTCTAGAATTCGATTGTCTGTTGAATTGAGGTGTGATAAGTACTGAGTTTTTCTTTCATGCTCATTGTTTCCCACGGATAATATGTTAGTAGATGATATCTGCAAATACTTGGTAGATGGAGAGAGATCGTTCAGATAGCAAATTTAGCAATGCCTTGCTAGGCTAACTATGTCATCTATGATGGGACGCCCACAATAGCAAAACTATACCACTGTACCACCGGCCGGCCGGGCGCAGTACTTGCAGTACACGGAGAAGTTGCAGGGTCATTCATCATCCCTATTCCGTCATTCCGAGCTACCTCTTCTTTCTGTCCACTTCGCTCAGATGCATCACGGATGGTTAGCTGCATGCAGTACACGGAGAAATTGCGCGGAAAGCTCTCGCGACCAAACGGTGACGACAAGAGCTTGCAATTGCACCCGCAATTTCGAAAGTTGCTTAGGGCGTGTTTGGTAGCCCACGGCCTCCTCAAACAGGACCTGGGCGTGCAAAAATGGGCCGTTTGGTTGCCCACGTTTTCGCTTGGCCCGCATGCGCACGAACCTTAAAGCACCCATTAGTCAGGCCCGATAGGAACGATCGAATCGGCCGTTTTTCCAGAGCCACCTTTCGGCCAGTACAGTAGCGGCGAATCTCGTGCGCGTGGAGACGCGGGGATGCAGCCATGGAGATGGCGGGAGACGAAAAATCGGTGCGCTCGTATGGCGCCAACGCTACTCTCACCCTCTCTTTAGTCTGCAATCGGAGACGGTAAGACCAGACAAAATCTGGATCTTAGGCAGGGCGGCGGCTAAAGGTTCGGCGACGGCGACGGAGACACCGCTGGCGGCTAAAGATTCGGCGACGGCGATGGACACACCGCTTGCTCGTCTCTTTACACAGATCTGCCATGGCGGTAAGCACTATTCCCCCACCTGATTTCGGCTCGACAGAGCGATAGTAGAACAGCAACATCTTGATTTCGAATACACTAGTCCACTATTCCCCATCTGATTTCGGCTCGATCTTATAGTAGAACAACAGCTTCTTGATTTCCACTACACTAGTCCAATATTCCGCACCTGATTTCGGCTTGATCTTAGGGACAAACTCGTAGGCCGCTCATCATTCAGGCCACAACACTCATAGCTGTGATGCAGGCATGGCTCCTCTTAGTCCATCATAGAGCAGTACGCCGCAACTACTGGGGCATAATCAGGTATGGTCCATTGTTCCCCCGAGACCAGGAGAGGATTGCGAATCTGAACTACATCTACCACAACAACGAGGTCGAGGCAGTGAACATGCTTCGAATGGGTAGAGCTCCTTTCACCAAGCTTGTGGAGACGTTTCGGTCTAGGGGGTGGCTAAAAGATAACATCCACACCACAATAGAAAGCAAGTGGCAATGTTTCTTCACGTTGTTGGTCATAACCAAAGGTTCAGAGTGATTCACAGCACTTTCAGAGATCCAGTGAGACTATATCTCGCTATTTCAGGAAAGTTCTGTACGCTGTTGGAGAGCTTAGAGCAGAGATGATCAAGCCACCAACTGGCCAAACTCCACCGAAGATTCGACAGAGCCATAGGTGATACCCATTCTTCAAGGTGAGATTACCTGATTTCGCACATGTTGCTTCCATATTAGCCTTGTCTTAACCTCACACAATGTTCATGTCATCGGATTGTATTGGTGCAATTGATGGCACTCAAATCACTGCTAGAGTGCCAAGGTCTGATGTTGCTGCTTACAGGGGCAAAAAGCATTACACCAGCTCTTGCGGCTGTCGATTTCAACATGAAGTTCACTTACGTGCTAGCTGGTTGGGAAGGATCTGCTCATGATGCTAGCATCCTTGCCGACAGCATGAGTCGACCAGATGGGATAAACATTCCGGATGGCAAGTTCTACCTGGAGATGCAGGATATGCTTGTCGCTCAGGTGTTCTTCCCACCGTTCAGGGGTACCAGATATCACCTTGATGACCCAAAAGTATAGGGGGTGTATCGTAGTACTTTCGGTAAATAAGAGTGTCGAACCCAACGAGGAGCACAAGGTGTTGCCAAGTAGTTTTGATCAATGATTCACTGTAAATACTAGCAGACAAGTTTTTAGGGATTTTTAATATTGTAGATAAATAAAGTACGAGTAAATAAAAAGACAGTAATAGTAATTGCAATTGCAGCAAGTGACCCAATCCTTTTTAGCACAAAGGACAAACCGGTTTGTTTACTTATGATGGCAAAATGTTCTTGAGGACACATGGGAATTTCGTCAAGTGATTTCGCTTCATTTAGTTGATTAATCTTTATTGTTTTGATAAGTGTTGTGTGGGTGAACCTATGCCAATGAACTGCCCTAACTTGGACTAATACATACTTGTGATTAAACCCCCTTGCAAGCATCCGCATAACAAGAAAGTAATTAAGATAAATCTAACCACAACCATAAACTCAAAGATCCTTATCCCTCATGCATCGGTATACTAACGGGGGTTTAGGTTTCTGTCACTCCGACAACCCCTCAATTAGCAACCAAATACACAATGCATTCCCCTAGGCCCATAAAGGTGAAGTGTCATGTAGTCGACGTTCACATGACACCACTAGATAAATAACACCACAACTTAAATAGCAAACCATTAAATATTACTCAACATAACTTCACTACTAACATCAAGACTTCTCCCATGTACTCAAGAACTTAACGAACTACTCACAAGACATCATATGGATCATGATCAGAGCTGATATATGATGGATAACAATCTGAACATATAATTTAATTCACCGATAAAACTCAATAGCATCAACCACAAGGAGTAATCAACGCCGGGAAAGTTTCCCCTATGAACTACACAAAGTATAACCCTAGATGTTACAGCGGAACGAGGTGGAGCGGTGGAGATTATGGTGTCGGCGGTGGAGATGATGGTGATGACGATCCCGATGAAGTCTCGCGTGATGGCGATGACGATGGCGATGATTTCCCCCCTCCCCCCCCCCCCCCGGTGGGAATTTCCCCGGCAGATTTCTCCCTGCCGGAGAGCTTTTCTCTCTCTGATGTTTTCCGCCTCGTGGAGGTGGCGGAATATTTCCTCGATCGCCCCCACGTCTTAGGGTTTCTGGGCGTTGAAGTACGCGAAGGGGGAGCGCCTGAAGTGGGCCAGGGTATGGCGCGGCCCAGGGGGCACCCGCGCCGTGGGGTGACATGGGCCCCTGGTGGCCCACCTCGGCCTCCCCTTTTGGCCACCTTTGGCATCTTGAAAAATAGGAACTTCCAGATGTTTTTCCTAATTTGTTGATTCTCAGAAATAGTGTATCTTGGCGATGCTTTTCTAGCTGAAATCTGACTCTAGCAGTTAATTCTCCAATAATCACCAAATATGCAAAATTAATAAAATAACATAAGTAACACATCCAAATTGAAATAAACAGTGAATAGTAGTAAATTATGATATAAAATAGTGATGCAAAATGGACGTAACAGTGAATATATCTATAATTTATATGGATGTATCAATTAGTAAACGAGTAGGAGACGGGCTCAGAGGCGCCCTCGCCAGGGCACGGCGCGGCCAAGGTGGGCCCCGCGCCGTGGCATGGCGTGGTGCCCTCGGGCACCGTGTCCTCCTCTTTTTCGGCTTGCAATATTCCATATTTAATAAAAATAACAAAAATATAACTTAGAAAGTTAAACGTAAACTTTTTCTTACAAAACTGTTACCTATTCGAAAAAAGACTCTGCAGTTTCTTGAATCTGACTTTTAATAAAATCTTCCGGAGTTACCACTTGAATAATATCAATATCTTCATTATAAGAATCTCCAGAAATATAATGCTTGAGTGTTTGCTCATTTACCACTTGTGGTTTACCACCATCAAGCGTAGTAATTTTAATAGCACCTGAGCGGTAAACCTCTACAACAACATAAGGTCCTTCCCAATTCGAAAGTAATTGTCCTGCAAAAAATCTGAGACGAGACCTATACAATAGAAGTTTCTCACCAACATTAAATTATCTCTTTAAAATCCTCCTATCATGCCATTGTTTCACTTTCTCTTTAAAGAGTCTAGCATTTTCATAAGCTTCACTTCACCATTCATCTAAAAAACTTAAATCAAGTAATATTTTATAACCAGCAAGTTTAAAATCTCTATTTAGTTCCTTTACAGTCCAATAAGCTTTATGTTCTAATTCTAAAGGTAAATGAAAAGCTTTTCCATAAACCATTTTGTAAGGAGACATATCCATAGGATTTTTATAAGCAGTTCTATAGGCCCACAAAGCATCATTAAGCTTCCTAGCCCAATTCTTTTATATAAACTTGTTAACAGTCTTTTGCAAAATAGATTTAATCTCTCTATTTGATAATTCTACTTGACCACTTGTTGAGAATGATAAGGTGAAGAAATTCTATGATTAACATCATATTTATCAAGAGTTTTTCTAAAAGCACCATGAATAAAATGAGAACCACCATCTCTCATAAGGTACCTAGGCACACCAAATCTTGGAAAGATGATATCTTTAAGCATTTTTAATGATGTCTCACCCATCAGCACTAGATGTTGGTATAGCTTCTACCCATTTAGTAACATAATCAACAGCAACAAAAATATGAGTATAACCATCTGAAGGAGGAAAAGGACCCATAAAGTCAAATCCCCAACAGTCAAAAGGTTCAATAACAAGAGAATAATTCATAGGCATTTCACTGCGCCTAGTTATATTATCAACTCTGTGACATTCATCACATGATAAAATAAACTTTCTTGCATCTTTAAAAAGAGTAGGCCAATAAAAAACCTGATTGTAGAACCTTTTGTGCAGTTCTATCTCCAGCGTGATGTCCTCCGTAAGCACTTCCATGGCATTTTCTCAATATCTCTTTTTGTTCAAATTCTAGAACATATCTCCGCATTATACCATCCACTCCTTCTTTATATAAGTGTGGGTCATCCCAAAAATAATGCCTCAAATCATAAAAGAATTTTCTTCTTTACTGAGCTGTAAAGGTTGGAGGCAAATACTTGGCAACAATAAAGTTAGCATACTCAGCATACCAAGGACTCTCTCGCGAGCTTACCTTAATTGCAGCCAATTGTTCATTTGGAAAACTATCATTAACAGGAACAGGATCATATGAAATGTTTTCCAATCTAGACAAGTTATCAGCGATATGATTTTCAGCCCATTTTCTATATACAATGTGTAAATCAAACTTGTAACAGAAGCACCCATCTTGTAAATCTAGGTTTAGCATCTTTCTTTTCCATAAGGTATTTAATAGCAGCATGATCGGTATGAATAGTAACTTTCGAATCAACTATATAAGGTCTAAACTTATCACAACCAAAAACTACCGCTAAAAATTCTTTTCCAGTGGTAGCATAATTCTTTTGAGCAGCATCAAGAGTTTTACTAGTATAATGAATAACATTTAATTTCTTATCTATTCGTTGTCCAAGAACAGCACCTACAGCAAAATCACTAGCATCGCACATAATTTCAAAAGGTAAATTCCAATCAGTAGGCTCAACAACAGGAACAGTGGTTAAAGCCTTTTTTAGAGTCTCAAAAGCTTCTTTGCAATCATCATAAAAAACAAAAGGTACATCTTTTGAAAAGGTTAGTAAGAGGTTTTGAAATTTTAGAGAAATCTTTAATAAACCTCCTGCAGAAGAAATCAGCACAACAAAACCTTTGAATTTTGAACATGGACCTGCAGAAGAAATCAGCACAACAAAACCAAAGCATTTTTAGAGTTGAGAACAGGAAAAGTGAAGAAGGCGCTCATAATACCCTCTTTAGATATCAACAAACAAACAGCGACAACAACGACACCAGAACTACACAGAACACTCTATCTTCTAAACATGGCTACCATATTTAGCATCACATGCATACCTATAAGGCTAAAATGCAAGAATTTGCTACCCCTATTCCTGCATTCATTCAGTGGCGGCGCTTAACAATAAGAATCACTACCCTTACCTAAACATTCAAACTAACTGGTATGGGAATTATGGTAAGGAAAAGTATGATTTATATTTTTTTTGGATGATAACGCCTTAAGTATGATTAATAAAGAAAATTTGCTTGCCCGATCTGTACTAGTGAAGAGGTCTAAAATTTAGCTGTTTCTCGTCATTTTCTCCAGTGAGAGCAATGCCTTCCGTATCTCTTGGTAAGCACGACAAAAATGTCTACGAGCAATGTAATCAGTGTTGTTTAAACATAAATCATGAAGATCTCATTAACTGATAAATGTAGGTTGACAACAGTTTCAGTAAAACAAAATGAAATACAAGAATAAATAAAACCACACAGTGGAAAATTAATCGAAAATTCCAAAATATCACACAAAAATCACAAGATCATTATTTCTGTTTCCGGTGACGGGGTAGGCATTAGCATAGCCTCGATTTCGTTGGAGGAATGGTCACTAGTTGATGAGATTGCACTTCTTTCTGATCTCCCCATTAGTTTCGGTCTTCACCCCAATGCCGCCCATCTTCACCATGGCCTGCTTGAACTTCTCCTCCCACACGTAAGGGATCAAATTATCTTTCACTAATTTCTTTGTCTGGGAGGACTCGAGTGCGGCATCCGATGTGAACAACACTTCCTGGTTGAGCACATTCTCGTAGTATTTGTTGTCCAGTGTGATAGGGGTATTGATGTCCTGGAACACCGTGGAGTTGTCTCTCTTGCACTCTTTTTTCACCAAGTTGGCTAACCTAGAGTTCATGGCCGTTGGGTCGGAAGCATCGCGCGGGACACGGTCGGCGAAGGACGAGCAGTGGGAGATCCCAATGGTGTGCGCACCAGAGAGGGTGACCATCTCGTCTAGGCTTAGTCCCTTTACGGAGAACATAGCCTCGAGCACTGTGACATTGGCGAACGGAGGGGGCAGGTCTGTGAGGGTCTCACTAGCGAGAGACACCCGCCCGTCGTAGCGGCCGGCTGGCATTTCGAAGTCTACCTTCTTGTTGCTGAGGAAGAAGGTGGCGTCACGCCCAGCAAAGGCGACAATGTCTGCGCACGAGACAACACCCTCGCACTCCGCCTCGAGCTTAGTCTTGATCTTGTCGATCACTCCGAAGCCACGGAGGCTACCTGCGTTAGGGATGCCGAACTTCTCCGTCTGTTCATCAGCCGGGGTCTTGTCAAGGAGGACCGACCCATCACAACCCTGAAACGAAAACATATGAATGAGATTAATGGTACGGTGCCAAATCATAAACATGTATGCTAGCTAGTTAATTTGATGGCATATGTGTAGTACTATTGTGCGCATTGGTATACCTGGACGAAGCAGTCGTGGAAGAAGAGACGGATGAGCCCGGCGCCGATACCGGGGTTGCGCTTAATCTCCTCTTCTACAACGTCCCTTACGATCTTCTCCGCACCTTTGCAGGTCTTGTGGTAGTAATCGTAGTTGAGCGTCCGGGCAGCAGGAGGGGGAGGGCTCTGGCAGGGCCCCGAGGGGTAGGGAAACCCGTAGCTTGCTTGGCAGGTGCTGGCCACGCAACCAAGCAATGCTAGCAGCAGAGCCAAGGCGGTAAGCCGGTCACTAGCCATGGTAGTCATAGCTCAAGAGAGTAGAGGAGGATGGGTGAAGGAAACTTGATGTGTTGCAGCTCTACTTATAGGTCCAGGCGGACCTTCAAAATATGTTTGCACGACATGTTCATGCAATATTAATTTTGGTTCGTTGATGGCAGGTTACATGTGTGCTTTCAAGCCAAGCTACACACAATGACAAGATAACTAAACAAGAAAAGTCAGGCTAGAACATGGAGAGCACGATCTCACAAAGCTAAAATGGTACGGCATTGGCTTTGTCATCTGCTCGAATCTGGCGTAGATGAAATAGCCTGATCGCGGAAGAGTGCAGAGGTAGGAGGGAGAGTATTGGGGAACGCCACTCACGGTTAAGTAACTGAAGGGTTCCACGATTATGATAGCTCAATGACCCTAACGAACTTAGGTAGGATCTCCTTTTAGGTAGGATACTGGATAAGTATCATTTTCTTTTTCTGGAAATGCAAAACACGTTAGTAAATTCTTTACAAAAGAACATTCATCCATGGTATATATACGGACGACCTTGGAATAATGTAGCTTAAAATCTGTCTGAAACTAATAGAACTGCCCATACCGACGACATGTGGGTGCAGTATTTCGCACTATTCACATTTGAATTTATCTTTTATGTTTGCAAACTTCAGATAAATTTTTATCTTAAACTTTTTGGAACATATGTGTGAATATTACAGCTTCAAAGTGGCGATCCGACCTATACAGGTCTCCCCCAGCTATAAATGATAACATAATCAAATTTTATTTTAAACTTTTTAGACCATATATAGAGGTGTGACCAAAAGCATAAGTCTTCGCACCGATGGGGTAAGCAATTTTTGAACTTGCTGCGGCTGGATAGTAGCCATGTAGGCGGACACCCGCCAGACCTGAAATATATGTCCCCCTCACCGACTGATGACACAAATACATGCATAATTATGTGACAACGACCACTGATTAACGAATGACAAAGTGTCTACTAGATAGCTGGGGAGCCTTAACCGCAACTTCTCCTTGTGCTCCCATTGACCACCAATGCATGATGCATATGACTGAAATGGACAGAGGTAGTAGCTCGCTCAGATATCGGTAAGTGGTGACGAGACTGCAAGTGTTGCGTGCCATCCGGTAGTACTGGTAGTTTTGGAACTAAGAGCCTCGCAAGATATTGCTAAGAGTATCTCTAGCGACGTCCTCCAAATGGCTCTCCAAAGGCCTAATGTAGGTCTCGACTCTCGGCCCAAAAATCGGCCACAGCGGCACCCCCTAGTGTCCAGCACCACAGATAAGCCCCCCAAGTTTATGGGTCACAACGGTAGCCCCAATTTTGGCAAACGCGGACCAATCTTGTGTGTATTAGACCATAATCCAAGTTTATGGGTCAACTCACCTCACTTTGCAAGTTTATTGGGTTATTTGCAGATCGAGGAAAAAGCACCATGTACACTTCAAATAAATATTCACGTAAATGAAAACTAATTGCTTACCAATAATAAAAGTTTCACTAAGTTTAAAATATTACTCATAAGGTTCAACAATTTTTTAATAAGGTTATAAAACTATTCACATTGTTGAAAATAAACATGAATATAATAAATCAATAAAGCATGAAACTAAAAAAGAAACATGCAAAAAGAAACAAAAATAGAGAAAGGAAAGTAAGCGAATGAAAGGCAGAATACAACAAAAGGAATACATTAAGAGATAAATCGATAAATAAATAAATGGAAAAATAGAAAGAAGGAGAATGAAATAAAAAAAGCAAAAAAAGAGGAAAAGTGAAAATAAAACAGAAAAAACCTGATCGGAAACTGTAAACCAGATCAGATGGTTGTATAATGCAGTCCAGTGTGTAAAAGTTACATTGGTGGGTGAAATCCTATGCTTCGTGGATTCCGGGCCAATCCCAACTGCATAGCCCAATATGGGTTCTTCCCCCTCCACCGAGCTACTGAAATGTTCTCAGTTGATATGGTTGAGTTGCTCTTGCGCCATGGCACATTTGCTTATTTACGCACGGGTGGTCCTTTATGCGTTGAGGATCTACTACCACTCCATGTTGCGAATGAGAACACTTGCCTGCATAAGTACCTGGAGGACTTCCTATATCCTAATGAAGAGAATTGTGATGGCTGTCAGATAGGTATCAACTACTCCCTCCGTTCTGAATTAATTGACTCAGATTTAGTACAAATATGTTGTACTAAATCCGAGTCATCCGAGTCAATTAATTCAGAACGGAGTGAGTACATCAACAAGCTCATTCATATCATGAGCCTGCCCGAGATGGTTTGTTCTGCATCCATGCTTACACAAACTAATTTTGCAGCATAACAGAAGGACATTGGCATATTCTCGAACTACAGATATCGCAATACTTAAGGAAACTGCATTCTTACATCTGTAATTCACAATGACTGCAGTTCCATGTGTTACTCTTTCTGTATGTGTATGTAGATGTGGTATGACGTTCTTTAGTTTTAAATTATGAGAACGTTGTAAGTTGCTATTAATTTCTAGAATTCGATTGTCTGTTGAATTGAGGTGTGATAAGTACTGAGTTTTTCTTTCATGCTCATTGTTTCCCACGGATAATATGTTAGTAGATGAAGAGAGATCGTTCAGATAGCAAATTTAGCAATGCCTTGCTAGGCTAACTATGTCATCTATGATGGACGCCCACAATAGCAAAACTACTACCACTGTACCACCGGCCGGCCGGGCGCAGTACTTGCAGTACACGGAGAAGTTGCAGGGTCATTCATCATCCCTATTCCGTCATTCCGAGCTACCTCTTCTTTCTGTCCACTTCGCTCAGATGCATCACGGATGGTTAGCTGCATGCAGTACACGGAGAAATTGCGCGGAAAGCTCTCGCGACCAAACGGTGACGACAAGAGCTTGCAATTGCACCCGCAATTTCGAAAGTTGCTTAGGGCGTGTTTGGTAGCCCACGGCCTCCTCAAACAGGACCTGGGCGTGCAAAAATGGGCCGTTTGGTTGCCCACGTTTTCGCTTGGCCCGCATGCGCACGAACCTTAAAGCACCCATTAGTCAGGCCCGATAGGAACGCTCGAATCGGCCGTTTTTCCAGAGCCACCTTTCGGCCAGTACAGTAGCGGCGAATCTCGTGCGCGTGGAGACGCGGGGATGCAGCCATGGAGATGGCGGGAGACGAAAAATTGGTGCGCTCGTATGGCGCCAACGCTACTCTCACCCTCTCTTTAGTCTGCAATCGGAGACGTAAGACCAGACAAAATCTGGATCTTAGGCAGGGCGGCGGCTAAAGGTTCGGCGACGGCGACGGAGACACCGCTGGCGGCTAAAGATTCGGCGACGGCGATGGACACACCGCTTGCTCGTCTCTTTACACAGATCTGCCATGGCGGTAAGCACTATTCCCCCACCTGATTTCGGCTCGACAGAGCGATAGTAGAACAGCAGCATCTTGATTTCGAATACACTAGTCCACTATTCCCCATCTGATTTCGGCTCGATCTTATAGTAGAACAACAGCTTCTTGATTTCCACTACACTAGTCCAATATTCCGCACCTGATTTCGGCTTGATCTTAGGGACAAACTCGTAGGCCGCTCATCATTCAGGCCACAACACTCATAGCTGTGATGCAGGCATGGCTCCTCTTAGTCCATCATAGAGCAGTACGCCGCAATTACTGGGGCATAATCAGGTATGGTCCATTGTTCCCCCGAGACCAGGAGAGGATTGCGAATCTGAACTACATCTACCACAACAACGAGGTCGAGGCAGTGAACATGCTTCGAATGGGCAGAGCTCCTTTCACCAAGCTTGTGGAGACGTTTCGGTCTAGGGGGTGGCTAAAAGATAACATCCACACCACAATAGAAGAGCAAGTGGCAATGTTTCTTCACGTTGTTGGTCATAACCAAAGGTTCAGAGTGATTCACAGCACTTTCAGAGATCTAGTGAGACTATATCTCGCTATTTCAGGAAAGTTCTGTACGCTGTTGGAGAGCTTAGAGCAGAGATGATCAAGCCACCAACTGGCCAAACTCCACCGAAGATTCGACAGAGCCATAGGTGATACCCATTCTTCAAGGTGAGATTACCTGATTTCGCACATGTTGCTTCCATATTAGCCTTGTCTTAACCTCACACAATGTTCATGTCATCGGATTGTATTGGTGCAATTGATGGCACTCAAATCACTGCTAGAGTGCCAAGGTCTGATGTTGCTGCTTACAGGGGCAAAAAGCATTACACCAGCTCTTGCGGCTGTCGATTTCAACATGAAGTTCACTTACGTGCTAGCTGGTTGGGAAGGATCTGCTCATGATGCTAGCATCCTTGCCGACAGCATGAGTCGACCAGATGGGATAAACATTCCGGATGGCAAGTTCTACCTTGGAGATGCAGGATATGCTTGTCGCTCAGGTGTTCTTCCACCGTTCAGGGGTACCAGATATCACCTTGATGACCCAAAAGTATAGGGGGTGTATCGTATTACTTTCGATAAATAAGAGTGTCGAACCCAACGAGGAGCACAAGGTGTTGCCAAGTAGTTTTGATCAATGATTCACTGTAAATACTAGCAGACAAGTTTTTAGGGATTTTTAATATTGTAGATAAATAAAGTACGAGTAAATAAAAGACAGTAATAGTAATTGCAATTGCAGCAAGTGGCCCAATCCTTTTTAGCACAAAGGACAAGCCGGTTTGTTTACTTATGATGGCAAAATGTTCTTGAGGACACATGGGAATTTCGTCAAGTGATTTCGCTTCATTTAGTTGATTAATCTTTATTGTTTTGATAAGTGTTGTGTGGGTGAACCTATGCTAATGAACTGCCCTAACTTGGACTAATACATACTTGTGATTAAACCCCCTTGCAAGCATCCGCATAACAAGAAAGTAATCAAGATAAATCTAACCACAACCATAAACTCAAAGATCCTTATCCCTCATGCATCGGTATACTAACGGGGGTTTAGGTTTCTGTCACTCCGACAACCCCTCAATTAGCAACCAAATACACAATGCATTCCCCTAGGCCCATAAAGGTGAAGTGTCATGTAGTCGACGTTCACATGACACCACTAGAAGAATAACACCACAACTTAAATAGCAAACCATTAAATATTACTCAACATAACTTCACTACTAACATCAAGACTTCTCCCATGTACTCAAGAACTTAACGAACTACTCACAAGACATCATATGGATCATGATCAGAGCTGATATAATGATGGATAACAATCTGAACATATACTTTATTCACGATAAAACTCAATAGCATCAATCACAAGGAGTAATCAACACCGGGAAAGTTTCCCCTATGAACTACACAAAGTATAACCCTAGATGTTACAGCGGAACGAGGTGGAGCGGTGGAGATTATGGTGTCGGCGGTGGAGATGATGGTGATGATGATCCCGATGAAGTGTCGCGTGATGGCGATGATTTCCCCCTCCCCCCCCCCCCCCCAGGAGGGAATTTCCCCGACAGATTTCTCCCTGCCGGAGAGCTTTTCTCTCTGATGTTTTCCGCCTCGTGGAGGTGGCGGAATATTTCCTCGATCGCCCCCACGTCTTAGGGTTTCTGGGCGTTGAAGTACGCGAAGGGGGAGCGTCTGAAGTGGGCCAGGGTACGGCGCGGCCCAGGGGGCACCCGCGCCGTGGGGTGACGTGGGCCCTGGTGGCCCACCTCGGCCTCCCCTTTTGGCCACCTTTGGCATCTTGAAAAATAGGAACTTCCAGATGTTTTTCCTAATTTGTTGATTTTCAGAAATAGTGTATCTTGGCGATGCTTTTCTAGCTGAAATCTGACTCCAGCAGTTAATTCTCCAATAATCACGAAACATGCAAAATAAGATAAAATAACATAAGTAACACATCCAAATGTGAAATATAACAGTGAATAGTAGTAAATTATGATATAAAATAGTGATGCAAAATGGACGTAACAGTGAATATATCTATAATTTATATGGACGTATCAATTAGTAAACGAGTAGGAGACGGGCTCAGAGGCGCCCTCGCCAGGGCACGGCGCCGCCAAGGTGGGCCCCGCGCCGTGGCATGGCGTGGTGCCCTCGGGCACCGTGTCCTCCTCTTTTTCGGCTTGCAATATTCCATATTTAATAAAAATAACAAAAATATAACTTAGAAAGTTAAACGCAAACTTTTTCTTACCAAAACTGTTACCTATTCGAAAAAGACTCTGCAGTTTCTTGAATCTGACTTTTAATAAAATCTTCCGGAGTTACCACTTGAATAATATCAATATCTTCATTATAAGAATCTCCAGAAATATAATGCTTGAGTGTTTGCTCATTTACCACTTGTGGTTTACCACCATCAAGCGTAGTAATTTTAATAGCACCTGAGCGGTAAACCTCTGCAACAACATAAGGTCCTTCCCATTTCGAAAGTAATTGTCCTGCAAAAAATCTGAGACGAGACCTATACAATAGAAATTTCTCACCAACATTAAATTATCTCTTTAAAATCCACCTATCATGCCATTATTTCACTTTCTCTTTAAAGAGTCTAGCATTTTCATTAGATTCACTTCACCATTCATCTAAAAAACTTAAATCAAGTAATATTTTATTACCAGCAAGTTTAAAATCTCTATTTAGTTCCTTTACAGTCCAATAAGCTTTATGTTCTAATTCTAAAGGTAAATGAAAAGCTTTTCCATAAACCATTTTGTAAGGAGACATACCCATAGGATTTTTATAAGCAGTTCTATAGGCCCACAAAGCATCATTAAGCTTCCTAGCCCAATTCTTTTTATATAAACTTGTTAACAGTCTTTTGCAAGATAGATTTAATCTCTCTATTTGATAATTCTACTTGACCACTTGTTTGAGAATGATAAGGTGAAGAAATTCTATGATTAACATCATACTTATCAAGAGTTTTTCTAAAAGCACCATGAATAAAATGAGAACCACCATCTCTCATAAGGTACCTAGGCACACCAAATCTTGGAAAGATGATATCTTTAAGCATTTTTAATGATGTCTCACCATCAGCACTAGATGTTGGTATAGCTTCTACCCATTTAGTAACATAATCAACAGCAACAAGAATATGAGTATAACCATCTGAAGGAGGAAAATGACCCATAAAGTCAAATCCCCAACAGTCAAAAGGTTCAATAACAAGAGAATAATTCATAGGCATTTCACTGCGCCTAGTTATATTATCAACTCTGTAACATTCATCACATGATAAAATAAACTTTCTTGCATCTTTAAAAAGAGTAGGCCAATAAAAAACCTGATTGTAGAACCTTTTGTGCAGTTCTATCTCCAGCGTGATGTCCTCCGTAAGCACTTCCATGGCATTTTCTCAATATCTCTTTTTGTTCAAATTCTAGAACACATCTCCGCATATACCATCCACTCCTTCTTTATATAAGTGTGGGTCATCCCAAAAATAATGCCTCAAATCATAAAAGAATTTTCTTCTTTGCTGAGCTGTAAAGGTTGGAGGCAAATACTTGGCAACAATAAAGTTAGCATCCTCAGCATACCAAGGACTCTCTCGCGAGCTTACCTTAATTGCAGCCAATTGTTCATTTGGAAAACTATCATTAACAGGAACAGGATCATAAGAAATGTTTTCCAATCTAGACAAGTTATCAGCGACATGATTTTCAGCCCCTTTTCTATCTACAATGTGTAAATCAAAGTCTTGTAACAGAAGCACCCATCTTGTAAATCTAGGCTTAGCATCTTTCTTTTCCATAAGGTATTTAATAGCAGCATGATCGGTATGAATAGTAACTTTCGAATCAACTATATAAGGTCTAAACTTATCACAACCAAAAACTATCGCTAAAAATTCTTTTCCAGTGGTAGCATAATTCTTTTGAGCAGCATCAAGAGTTTTACTAGTATAATGAATAACATTTAATTTCTTATCTATTCGTTGTCCAAGAACAGCACCTACAGCAAAATCACTAGCATCGCACATAATTTCAAAAGGTAAATTCCAATCAGTAGGCTCAACAACAGGAACAGTGGTTAAAGCCTTTTTTAGAGTCTCAAAAGCTTCTTTGCAATCATCATAAAAAACAAAAGGTACATCTTTTTGAAAAGGTTAGTAAGAGGTTTTGAAATTTTAGAGAAATCTTTAATAAACCTCCTGCAGAAGAAATCAGCACAACAAAACCTTTGAATTTTGAACATGGACCTGCAGAAGAAATCAGCACAACAAAACCAAAGCATTTTTAGAGTTGAGAACACGAAAAGTGAAGAAGGCGCTCATAATACCCTCTTTAGATATCAACAAACAAACAGCGACAACAACGACACCAGAACTACACAGAACACTCTATCTTCTAAACATGGCTACCATATTTAGCATCACATGCATACCTATAAAGCTAAAATGCAAGAATTTGCTACCCCTATTCCTGCATTCATTCAGTGGCGGCGCTTAACAATAAGAATCACTACCCTTACCTAAACATTCAAACTAACTGGTATGGGAATTATGGTAAGGAAAAGTATGATTTATATTTTTTTGGATGATAACGCCTTAAGTATGATTAATAAAGACATATTTGCTTGCCCGATCTGTACTAGTGAAGAGGTCTAAAATTTAGCTGTTTCTCGTCATTTTCTCCAGTGAGAGCAATGCCTTCCGTATCTCTTGGTAAGCACGACAAAAATGTCTTCGAGCAATGTAATCAGTGTTGTTTAAACATAAATCATGAAGATCTCATTAACTGATAAATGTAGGTTGACAACAGTTTCAGTAAAACAAAATGAAATACAAGAATAAATAAAACCACACAGTGGAAAATTAATCGAAAATTCCAAAATATCACACAAAAATCACAAGATCATTATTTCTGTTTCCGGTGACGGGGTAGGCATTAGCATAGCCTCGATTTGTTGGAGGAATGGTCACTAGTTGATGAGATTGCACTTCTTTCTGATCTCCCCATTAGTTTCGGTCTTCACCCCAATGCCGCCCATCTTCACCATGGCCTGCTTGAACTTCTCCTCCCACACGTGAGGGATCAAATTATCTTTCACTAATTTCTTTGTTTGGGAGGACTCGAGTGCGGCATCCGATGTGAACAACACTTCCTGGTTGAGCACATTCTCGTAGTATTTGTTGTCCAGTGTGATAGGGGTATTGATGTCCTGGAACACCGTGGAGTTGTCGCTCTTGCACTCTTTTTTCACCAAGTTGGCTAACCTAGAGTTCATGGCCGTTGGGTCGGAAGCATCGCGCGGGACACGGTCGGCGAAGGACGAGCAGTGGGAGATCCCAATGGTGTGCGCACCAGAGAGGGTGACCATCTCGTCTAGGCTTAGTCCCTTTACGGAGAACATAGCCTCGAGCACTGTGACATTGGCGAACGGAGGGGGCAGGTCTGTGAGGGTCTCACTAGCGAGAGACACCCGCCCGTCGTAGCGGCCGGCTGGCATTTCGAAGTCTACCTTCTTGTTGCTGAGGAAGAAGGTGGCGTCACGCCCAGCAAAGGCGACAATGTCTGCGCACGAGACAACACCCTCGCACTCCGCCTCGAGCTTAGTCTTGATCTTGTCGATCACTCCGAAGCCACGGAGGCTACCTGCGTTAGGGATGCCGAACTTCTCCGTCTGTTCATCAGCCGGGGTCTTGTCAAGGAGGACCGACCCATCACAACCCTGAAACGAAAACATATGAATGAGATTAATGGTACGGTGCCAAATCATAAACATGTATGCTAGCTAGTTAATTTGATGGCATATGTGTAGTACTATTGTGCGCATTGGTATACCTGGACGAAGCAGTCGTGGAAGAAGAGACGGATGAGCCCGGCGCCGATACCGGGGTTGCGCTTAATCTCCTCTTCTACAACGTCCCTTACGATCTTCTCCGCACCTTTGCAGGTCTTGTGGTAGTAATCGTAGTTGAGCGTCCGGGCAGCAGGAGGGGGAGGGCTCTGGCAGGGCCCCGAGGGGTAGGGAAACCCGTAGCTTGCTTGGCAGGTGCTGGCCACGCAACCAAGCAATGCTAGCAGCAGAGCCAAGGCGGTAAGCCGGTCACTAGCCATGGTAGTCATAGCTCAAGAGAGTAGAGGAGGATGGTGAAGGAAACTTGATGTGTTGCAGCTCTACTTATAGGTCCAGGCGGACCTTCAAAATATGTTTGCACGACATGTTCATGCAATATTAATTTTGGTTCGTTGATGGCAGGTTACATGTGTGCTTTCAAGCCAAGCTACACACAATGACAAGATAACTAAACAAGAAAAGTCAGGCTAGAACATGGAGAGCACGATCTCACAAAGCTAAAATGGTACGGCATTGGCTTTGTCATCTGCTCGAATCTGGCGTAGATGAAATAGCCTGATCGCGGAAGAGTGCAGAGGTAGGAGGGAGAGTATTGGGGAACGCCACTCACGGTTAAGTAACTGAAGGGTTCCACGATTATGATAGCTCAATGACCCTAACGAACTTAGGTAGGATCTCCTTTTAGGTAGGATACTGGATAAGTATCATTTTCTTTTTCTGGAAATGCAAAACACGTTAGTAAATTCTTTACAAAAGAACATTCATCCATGGTATATATACGGACGACCTTGGAATAATGTAGCTTAAAATCTGTCTGAAACTAATAGAACTGCCCATACCGACGACATGTGGGTGCAGTATTTCGCACTATTCACATTTGAATTTATCTTTTATGTTTGCAAACTTCAGATAAATTTTTATCTTAAACTTTTTGGAACATATGTGTGAATATTACAGCTTCAAAGTGGCGATCCGACCTATACAGGTCTCCCCCAGCTATAAATGATAACATAATCAAATTTTATTTTAAACTTTTTAGACCATATATAGAGGTGTGACCAAAAGCATAAGTCTTCGCACCGATGGGGTAAGCAATTTTTGAACTTGCTGCGGCTGGATAGTAGCCATGTAGGCGGACACCCGCCAGCCCGAAATATATGTCCCCCTCACCGACTGATGACACAAATACATGCATAATTATGTGACAACGACCACTGATTAACGAATGACAAAGTGTCTACTAGATAGCTGGGGAGCCTTAACCGCAACTTCTCCTTGTGCTCCCATTGACCACCAATGCATGATGCATATGACTGAAATGGACAGAGGTAGTAGCTCGCTCAGATATCGGTAAGTGGTGACGAGACTGCAAGTGTTGCGTGCCATCCGGTAGTACTGGTAGTTTTGGAACTAAGAGCCTCGCAAGATATTGCTAAGAGTATCTCTAGCGACGTCCTCCAAATGGCTCTCCAAAGGCCTAATGTAGGTCTCGACTCTCGGCCCAAAAATCGGCCACAGCGGCACCCCCTAGTGTCCAGCACCACAGATAAGCCCCCCAAGTTTATGGGTCACAACGGTAGCCCCAATTTTGGCAAACGCGGACCAATCTTGTGTGTATTAGACCATAATCCAAGTTTATGGGTCAACTCACCTCACTTTGCAAGTTTATTGGGTTATTTGCAGATCGAGGAAAAAGCACCATGTACACTTCAAATAAATATTCACGTAAATGAAAACTAATTGCTTACCAATAATAAAAGTTTCACTAAGTTTAAAATATTACTCATAAGGTTCAACAATTTTTTAATAAGGTTATAAAACTATTCACATTGTTGAAAATAAACATGAATATAATAAATCAATAAAGCATGAAACTAAAAAAGAAACATGCAAAAAGAAACAAAAATAGAGAAAGGAAAGTAAGCGAATGAAAGGCAGAATACAACAAAAGGAATACATTAAGAGATAAATCGATAAATAAATAAATGGAAAAATAGAAAGAAGGAGAATGAAATAAAAAAAGCAAAAAAAGAGGAAAAGTGAAAATAAAACAGAAAAAACCTGATCGGAAACTGTAAACCAGATCAGATGGTTGTATAATGCAGTCCAGTGTGTAAAAGTTACATTGGTGGGTGAAAATCCTATGCTTCGTGGATTCCGGGCCAATCCCAACTGCATAGCCCAATATGGGTTCTTCCCCCTCCACCGAGCTACTGAAATGTTCTCAGTTGATATGGTTGAGTTGCTCTTGCGCCATGGCACATTTGCTTATTTACGCACGGGTGGTCCTTTATGCGTTGAGGATCTACTACCACTCCATGTTGCGAATGAGAACACTTGCCTGCATAAGTACCTGGAGGACTTCCTATATCCTAATGAAGAGAATTGTGATGGCTGTCAGATAGGTATCAACTACTCCCTCCGTTCTGAATTAATTGACTCAGATTTATACTAAATCTGTTGTACTAAATCCGAGTCAATTAATTCAGAACGGAGTGAGTACATCAACAAGCTCATTCATATCATGAGCCTGCCCGAGATGGTTTGTTCTGCATCCATGCTTACACAAACTAATTTTGCAGCATAACAGAAGGACATTGGCATATTCTCGAACTACAGATATCGCAATACTTAAGGAAACTGCATTCTTACATCTGTAATTCACAATGACTGCAGTTCCATGTGTTACTCTTTCTGTATGTGTATGTAGATGTGGTATGACGTTCTTTAGTTTTAAATTATGAGAACGTTGTAAGTTGCTATTAATTTCTAGAATTCGATTGTCTGTTGAATTGAGGTGTGATAAGTACTGAGTTTTTCTTTCATGCTCATTGTTTCCCACGGATAATATGTTAGTAGATGATATCTGCAAATACTTGGTAGATGGAGAGAGATCGTTCAGATAGCAAATTTAGCAATGCCTTGCTAGGCTAACTATGTCATCTATGATGGGACGCCCACAATAGCAAAACTACTACCACTGTACCACCGGCCGGCCGGGCGCAGTACTTGCAGTACACGGAGAAGTTGCAGGGTCATTCATCATCCCTATTCCGTCATTCCGAGCTACCTCTTCTTTCTGTCCACTTCGCTCAGATGCATCACGGATGGTTAGCTGCATGCAGTACACGGAGAAATTGCGCGGAAAGCTCTCGCGACCAAACGGTGACGACAAGAGCTTGCAATTGCACCCGCAATTTCGAAAGTTGCTTAGGGCGTGTTTGGTAGCCCACGGCCTCCTCAAACAGGACCTGGGCGTGCAAAAATGGGCCGTTTGGTTGCCCACGTTTTCGCTTGGCCCGCATGCGCACGAACCTTAAAGCACCCATTAGTCAGGCCCGATAGGAACGCTCGAATCGGCCGTTTTTCCAGAGCCACCTTTCGGCCAGTACAGTAGCGGCGAATCTCGTGCGCGTGGAGACGCGGGATGCAGCCATGGAGATGGCGGGAGACGAAAAATTGGTGCGCTCGTATGGCGCCAACGCTACTCTCACCCTCTCTTTAGTCTGCAATCGGAGACGGTAAGACCAGACAAAATCTGGATCTTAGGCAGGGCGGCGGCTAAAGGTTCGGCGACGGAGACACCGCTGGCGGCTAAAGATTCGGCGACGGCGATGGACACACCGCTTGCTCGTCTCTTTACACAGATCTGCCATGGCGGTAAGCACTATTCCCCCACCTGATTTCGGCTCGACAGAGCGATAGTAGAACAGCAGCATCTTGATTTCGAATACACTAGTCCACTATTCCCCATCTGATTTCGGCTCGATCTTATAGTAGAACAACAGCTTCTTGATTTCCACTACACTAGTCCAATATTCCACACCTGATTTCGGCTTGATCTTAGGGACAAACTCGTAGGCCGCTCATCATTCAGGCCACAACACTCATAGCTGTGATGCAGGCATGGCTCCTCTTAGTCCATCATAGAGCAGTACGCCGCAATTACTGGGGCATAATCAGGTATGGTCCATTGTTCCCCCGAGACCAGGAGAGGATTGCGAATCTGAACTACATCTACCACAACAACGAGGTCGAGGCAGTGAACATGCTTCGAATGGGCAGAGCTCCTTTTACCAAGCTTGTGGAGACGTTTCGGTCTAGGGGGTGGCTAAAAGATAACATCCACACCACAATAGAAGAGCAAGTGGCAATGTTTCTTCACGTTGTTGGTCATAACCAAAGGTTCAGAGTGATTCACAGCACTTTGAGAGATCTAGTGAGACTATATCTCGCTATTTCAGGAAAGTTCTGTACGCTGTTGGAGAGCTTAGAGCAGAGATGATCAAGCCACCAACTGGCCAAACTCCACCGAAGATTCGACAGAGCCATAGGTGATACCCATTCTTCAAGGTGAGATTACCTGATTTCGCACATGTTGCTTCCATATTAGCCTTGTCTTAACCTCACACAATGTTCATGTCATCAGGATTGTATTGGTGCAATTGATGGCACTCAAATCACTACTAGAGTGCCAAGGTCTGATGTTGCTGCTTACTGGGCAGAAAGCATTACACCAGCTCTTGCGGCTGTCGATTTCAACATGAAGTTCACTTACGTGCTAGCTGGTTGGGAAGGATCTGCTCATGATGCTAGCATCCTTGCCGACAGCATGAGTCGACCAGATGGGATAAACATTCCGGATGGCAAGTTCTACCTTGGAGATGCAGGATATGCTTGTCGCTCAGGTGTTCTTCCACCGTTCAGGGTACCAGATATCACCTTGATGACCCAAAAGTATAGGGGGTGTATCGTAGTACTTTCGATAAATAAGAGTGTCGAACCCAACGAGGAGCACAAGGTGTTGCCAAGTAGTTTTGATCAATGATTCACTGTAAATACTAGCAGACAAGTTTTTAGAGATTTTTAATATTGTAGATAAATAAAGTACGAGTAAATAAAAGGCAGTAATAGTAATTGCAATTATAGCAAGGGGCCCAATCCTTTTTAGCACAAAGGACAAGCCGGTTTGTTTACTTATGATGGCAAAATGTTCTTGAGGACAGATGGGAATTTCGTCAAGTGCTTTCGCTTCATTTAGTTGATTAATCTTTATTGTTTTGATAAGTGTTGTGTGGGTGAATCTATGCTAATGAACTGACCTAACTTGGACTAATACATACTTGTGATTAAACCCCCTTGCAAGCATCCGCATAACAAGAAAGTAATTAAGATAAATCTAACCACAGCCATAAACTCAAAGATCCTTATCCCTCATGCATCGGTATACTAACGAGGGTTTAGGTTTCTGTCACTCCGACAACCCCTCAATTAGCAACCAAATACACAATGCATTCTCTTAGGCCCATAAAGGGGAAGTGTCATGTAGTCGACGTTCACATGACACCACTAGAAGAATAACACCACAACTTAAATAGCAAACCATTAAATATTACTCAACATAACTTCACTACTAACATCAAGACTTCTCCCATGTACTCAAGAAATTAACGAACTACTCACAAGACATCATGTGGATCATGATCAGAGCTGATATAATGATGGATAACAATCTGAACATATACTTTAATTCACCGATAAAACTCAATAGCATCAACCACAAGGAGTAATCAACACCGGGAAAGTTTCCCCTATGAACTACACAAAGTATAACCCTAGATGTTACAGCGGAACGAGGTGGAGCGGTGGAGATTATGGTGTCGGCGGTGGAGATGATGGTGATGATGATCCCGATGAAGTATCGCGTGATGGCGATGATGATGGCGATGATTTCCCCCTCCCCCCCCCCCCCCGGAGGGAATTTCCCCGGCAGATTTCTCCCTGCCTGAGAGCTTTTCTCCCTCTGATGTTTTCCGCCTCGTGGAGGCGGCGGAATATTTCCTCGATCGCCCCCCACATCTTAGGGTTTCTGGGCGTTTAAGTACGCGAAGGGGGAGCGCCTGAAGTGGGCCAAGGTACGGCGCGACCCAGGGGGCACCCGCGCCGTGGGGTGACGTGGGCCCCTGGTGGCCCACCTCGGCCTCCCCTTTTGGCCACCATTGGCATCTTGAAAAATAGGAACTTCCAGATGTTTTTCCTAATTTGATGATTTTCAGAAATAGTGTATCTTGGCGATGCTTTTCTAGCTGAAATCTGACTCCAGCAGTTAATTCTCCAATAATCACGAAACATGCAAAATAAGATAAAATAACATAAGTAACACATCCAAATGTGAAATATAACAGTGAATAGTAGTAAATTATGATATAAAATAGTGATGCAAAATGGACGTAACAGTGAATATATCTATAATTTATATGGACTATCAATTAGTAAACGAGTAGGAGACGGGCTCAGAGGCGCCCTCGCCAGGGCACGGCGCCGCCAAGGTGGGCCCCGCGCCGTGGCATGGCGTGGTGCCCTCGGGCACCGTGTCCTCCTCTTTTTCGGCTTGCAATATTCCATATTTAATAAAAATAACAAAAATATAACTTAGAAAGTTAAACGCAAACTTTTTCTTACCAAAACTGTTACCTATTCGAAAAAAGACTCTGCAGTTTCTTGAATCTGACTTTTAATAAAATCTTCCGGAGTTACTACTTGAATAATATCAATATCTTCATTATAAGAATCTCCAGAAATATAATGCTTGAGTGTTTGCTCATTTACCACTTGTGGTTTACCACCATCAAGTGTAGTAATTTTAATAGCACCTGAGCGGTAAACCTCTGCAACAACATAAGGTCCTTCCCATTTCGAAAGTAATTGTCCTGCAAAAAATCTGAGACGAGACCTATACAATAGAACTTTCTCACCAACATTAAATTATCTCTTTAAAATCCTCCTATCATGCCATTGTTTCACTTTCTCTTTAAAGAGTCTAGCATTTTCATAAGCTTCACTTCACCATTCATCTAAAAAACTTAAATCAAGTAATATTTTATTACCAGCAAGTTTAAAATCTCTATTTAGTTCCTTTACAGTCCAATAAGCTTTATGTTCTAATTCTAAGGGTAAATGAAAAGCTTTTCCATAAACCATTTTGTAAGGAGATATACCCATAGGATTTTTATAAGCAGTTCTATAGGCCCACAAAGCATATTAAGCTTCCTACCCAATTCTTTTTATATAAACTTGTTAACAGTCTTTTGCAAGATAGATTTAATCTCTCTATTTGATAATTCCACTTGACCACTTGTTTGAGAATGATAAGGTGAAGAAATTCTATGATTAACATCATACTTATCAAGAGTTTTTCAAAAGCACCATGAATAAAATGAGAACCACCATCTCTCATAAGGACCTAGGCACACCAAATCTTGGAAAATGATATCTTTAAGCATTTTTAATGATGTCTCACCATCAGCACTAGATGTTGGTATAGCTTCTACCCATTTAGTAACATAATCAACAGCAACAAGAATATGAGTATAACCATCTGAAGGAGGAAAAGGACCCATAAAGTCAAATCCCCAACAGTCAAAAGGTTCAATAACAAGAGAATAATTCATAGGCATTTCACTGCGCCTAGTTATATTATCAACTCTTGACATTCATACATGATAAAATAAACTTTCTTGCATCTTTAAAAAAGTAGGCCAATAAAAAACCTGATTGTAGAACCTTTTGTGCAGTTCTATATCCAGCGTGATGTCCTCCGTAAGCACTTCCATGGCATTTTCTCAATATCTCTTTTTGTTCAAATTCTAGAACACATCTCGCATTATACCATCCACTCCTTCTTTATATAAGTGTGGGTCATCCCAAAAATAATGCCTAAATCATAAAAGAATTTCTTCTTTGCTGAGCTGTAAAGGTTGGAGGCAAATACTTGGCAACAATAAAGTTAGCATACTCAGCATACCAAGGACTCTCTCGCGAGCTTACCTTAATTGCAGCCAATTGTTCATTTGGAAAACTATCATTAACAGGAACAGGATCATAAGAAATGTTTTCAATCTAGACAAGTTATCAGCGACAGGATTTTCAGCCCTTTCTATCTACAATGTGTAAATCAAACTCTTGTAACAGAAGCACCCATCTTGTAAATATAGGCTTAGCATCTTTCTTTTCCATAAGGTATTTAATAGCAGCATGATCGGTATGAATAGTAACTTTCGAATCAAATATAAGGTCTAAACTTATCACAAGCAAAAACTACGCTAAAAATTCTTTTTCAGTGGTAGCATAATTCTTTTGAGCAGCATCAAGAGTTTTACTAGTATAATGAATAACATTTAATTCTTATCTATTCGTTGTCCAAGAACAGCACCTACAGCAAAATCACTAGCATCGCACATAATTTCAAAAGGTAAATTCCAATCAGAGGCTCAACAACAGGACAGTGGTTAAAGCCTTTTTTAGAGTCTCAAAAGCTTCTTTGCAATCATCATAAAAAACAAAAGGTACATCTTTTTGAAGAAGGTTAGTAAGAGGTTTTGAAATTTTAGAGAAATCTTTAATAAACCTCCTATAAAACCAGCATGACCAAGAATACTACGAATACCTTTGACGTCCCTAGGACAGGGCATTTTCTCAATTGCTTCAACTTTAGCTCTGTCCACTTCAATACCTCTTTCAGAAATTTTATGTCCTAGGACAATCCCTTCATTAACCATAAAGTGTCATTTCTCCCAATTAAGAACAAGATTAGTTTCCTCACATCTCTGCAAAACTTTATCAAGGTTTTGCAAGCAGTTATCAAAAGAAGTTCCATAGACGGAAAAATCGTCCATGAATACTTCCACAATTTTTTCACAAAAACCATGAAAAATGACAGACATGCATCTTTGAAACGTAGCAGGAGCATTACATAAACCAAAAGGCATACGCCTATAAGCATAAGTTCCATAAGGACAAGTAAAAGGTTTTCTTTGATCTTTCGCTCTAACAACAATTTGTGAAAATCCAGAATAACCATCAAGAAAGCAAAAATGTGTTTTCTTAGACAATCTTTCTAACATTTGATCAATAAAAGGTAAGGGTAGTGATCTTTCTTAGTAACTTTATTAACTTTTCGAAAATCAATGCACATCCAATATCCAACAACTACTCTTTGAGGGATGAGTTCATCTTTTTCATTTGGCACAACAGTAATTCCTCCTTTTTTAGGAACACAATGCACAGGCTTACCCATTTACTATCAGCAATAGGATAAATAATACCAGCTTTAAGGAGTTTTAATACCTCGTTTCATACCACATCCTTCATTTTAGGAATTAGACGACGTTGATGCTCAACAACTGGTTTTGCATCTTCTTCCATGTTGATGGCGTGTTGACATATGGTGGGAGAAATCCCCTTTAAATCATCAAGAGTATATCCAATAGCCCTCGGTGTTTCTTCAATACTTCTAATAATCTGGCTTCTTCATCCCTGAAAGTTTAGAACTAATAATAACAGGATATGTTTTCTTGTCATCAATATGAGCATCTTTGAGATCAGCAGGCAAAGGTTTCAAGTCGAAAACAGGTTCCTCTTTAGGAGGTGGAGTGGTACCCAAATCTTCCACCGGTAAATCATGTTTAGGTATCACTGGTTGACGGAGAAAAATATCATCAATCTCATTTCTCTCTTCCATAAATTCTTCGCTTTCATGTTCCTCCATGTATTGCTGCAAGGGATTGTTAGAGCAAGAGCAATAGCAGCAAGTTGTGCAACTCGAGAGTCCTCATTAGGCAATTCGGTTTCATAAGGATTTTTAGCAAATTTTAAAAAAATTAAATTCATAGGATTCTCCATCAAATTTAGTAAAATCTTCTCTTTCTTATAGTCTATAACAGCTCCACAAGTATTTAAGAAAGGTCTACCAAAAATAATAGGACAAGTTTTACTAGCTTCAGAACCAAGCACTAGAAAATCAGCAGGACATTTAGTTATACCGCATAAAACCTCAACGTCTCTCACAATACCAGTGGGAGAGATAGTTTCTCTATTAGCAAGCCGAATAACAACATCAATATCCTCAAGTTCACAGGGACAAATTTCATGCATGATTTTCTTTATAAAGTTCAAAAGGAATATCACTGGAACTTGCACCAATATCACATAAACCATAATAACAATGATCTCCTATCCTAACTGAAAGCACATGAACACTTGCCTTACTAGATCTACTAGGATGAGAAACAATATTCGAAGCATCCTCACAAAAGATAATATGTTCTCCTTCTACATTTTCAGTGACTAGATCCTTAACTATTTCCACTGCAGGTTCAACAGTTATTTGTTCATCAGGTTTTTCAGCTTTCTTTTCACTTTTAATAACCACACTTGCTATTATAGAATGTTCGTTCACTTTAACAGGAAAAGGTATTTTCTCAATATAGGGTTCTGGCAAAATGCGTTCAACAGTATGAACTTCAATATTTTTAGCAACAGCTACACTAGCATTATCTTTATAAGGATCATGATACTCATTCAAATCCTTTTTAGGAACATCAAGATAAGAGGCAAAAGCTATGTAATAATTTTCAACAACTTGAGTATCAAAACCATACATATTATAAAGATTACGAAAATTATCAGTATCCATAAACTTTTTAATGCATTCATTATCATACTTTATACCTGATTCTCTACCTTTGTCGTTCTCCCATCCTTCAGTATTATCCTAGATCCGATCAAGAAGATCCCATTTAACTTCTTCTTTGTTACGTGTAAATGATCCGGAATAAGCAGTATCCAACAAAGTTTTATCCTGAAGAGAAACCTTGCATAGAAGTTATCAATAACAACATTACCAGGAAGCTCATGAATGGGACATTTGAGCATTAGTGACTTCAATATCCCCCACACCTAGGCAATACTCTCTCCATCATGAGGCCAAAAATTATATATATGATTCCGATCTTGATGAATTTCACTTGGAGGATAAAATTTAGAATAAAAGAGAGGTACAATTTCCTCCCAGCCAATAGAACGGCCATTCTTCAGCAGTTTATACCATTTCACAGCTCTGCCCATCAATGATATAGAGAACCGCTTCCTCTTAACTTCTTCCATTGAAATACCTACACACTTAAACAAATCACATAGTTCATGTATAAACAGCAAATGATCTACAGGATGGACAGTTCCATCTCCTGCATAGCGGTTATTTGTAACACGTTCAACAATTTTCATAGGTATTTTAAATGGAAGTACTTGAGCAGGTTGCACCTCATCTACTACCTTAGCAGGGGTAGTAGTGTTTGCAAATAGGAATTCAAATGGAGATCTCTCCATGATAAAATAAAGCAGCAGGCAGAAATAAAAACAGCACGTATAGTAAAATTTCCCTTACCAATTTTACTTACCAATAGCGCTTCACTCCCCGGCAACGGCGCCAGAAAATAGTCTTGATGACGTCCCACAAGTATAGGGGGTGTATCGTAGTACTTTCGATAAATAAGAGTGTTGAACCCAACAAGGAGCAGAAGGTGTTGCCAAGTAGTTTTGATCAAGGATTCCTGTAAATATTAGCAGACAAGTTTTTAGGATTTTTGGATATTGCAGATAAATAAAGTACGAGTAAATAAAAGACATTAATAGTAATTGCAGCAAGTGGACCAATCCTTTTTAGCACAAAGGACAAGCCGGTTTGTTTACTTATAATGGCAAAATGTTCTTGAGGACGCATGGGAATTTCGTCAAGTGCTTTCGCTTCATTTAGTTGATTAATCTTTATTGTTTTGGTAAGTGTTGTGTGGGTAAACATATGCTAATGCACTGCCCTAATTTGGACTAATGCATACTTGTGATTAAACCCCCTACAAGCATCCACATAACAAGAAAGTAATTAAGATAAATCTATCCACAGTCATAAACTCTGAGATCCTACAATCCCTCATGCATCGGTATACTAACGGGGGTTTAGGTTTCTGTCACTCCGGCAACCCCTCAATTAGCAACCAAATACACAATGCATTCCCCTAGGCCCATAAAGGTGAAGTGTCATGTAGTCGACGTTCACATGAAACCACTAGAAGAATAACACCACAACTTTAATATCAAACCATTAAATACTACTCAACATAACTTCACTACTAACATCAAGACTTCTCCCATGTCCTCAAGAACTTAATGAACTACTCACAAGACATCATATGGATCATGATCATAGGTGATATAATGATGGATAACAATCTGAACATATACTTTAATTCCCCGATAAAACTCAATAGCATCAACCACAAGGAGTAATCAACACCGGGAAAGTTTCCCCTATGAACCACACAAAGTATAACCCTAGATGTTACAGCGGAACGAGGTGGAGCAGTGGAGATGATGGTGTCGGCGGTGGAGATGATGGTGATGATGATCCCGATGAAGTCCGGCGTGATGGCGATGACGATAGAGAATTTCCCCGGCAGATTTCTCCCTGCCGGAGAGCTTTTCTCTCTCTGATGTTTTCCGCCTCGTGGAGGTGGCGGAATATTTCCTCGATCGCCCCCACGTCTTAGCGTTTCTGGGGGTTGAAGTACGCGAAGGGGGAGCACGTGAAGTGGGCCAGGGCACGGCGTGGCCCAGGGGGCACCCGCGCCGTGGGGTGGCGTGGGCCCCTGGTGGCCCACCTCGGCCTCCCCTTTTGGCTGCCTCCGGCATCTTGAAGAATAGGAACTTCCAGATGTTTTTTCCCAATTTGTTGATCTTTAGAAATAGTGTATCTTGGCGATGCTTTTCCAGCTGAAATCTGACTGCTGCAGTTAATTCTCCAATAATCATCAAACATGCAAAATAAGATAAAATAACATAAATAACACATCCAAATGTGAAATATAACAGTGAATAGTAGTAAATTCTGATATAAAATAGTGAATGCAAAATGGACGTATCACACCTCAACGAGTTTTCTTCGAGGAACTACCCTAATGATGCCAAGGAATTGTTCAATCTGCGACACTCAAGCCTTAGGGTCACAGTTGAGAGGGTTTTTGCTGATCTGAAGAACGATTCAAGATCCTGAATCGGAAACCGTACCACCCGTTCCCCACCCAAGTTAAGTTGGTTCTTGCTTGCTACATTCTGCATAACTGGATCTTAGGTTGGGGTATCGATCAGTACTTCCTGGAGGATGGGGATGTTACACCTGATACCAATGATGATCTTGGGCATGGCGTCGGAGCGAACGGCCAAGAAGCTTGGAAGAACAAGAGGCAGGAGTGGGCTGACGCAATGTGGGCCGCTAGAGGTGACACCAGAATCTGAAGGAACGTGCCGAAGAAGAAGAAGAAGAAGAAGAAGAAACAGAAGAGGTGAACTTTGTCCAATGGTGTTTCTGTAATGAACTACCCATTTCCTAGTAGCTAGATTAAGTATGATGCCGTGACGAACTCACATTTTCTAGTAGCTAGGTTAACTATGATGCCTTGATGAACTACCATTTGCTAGTAGCTAGGATTGTACTATGTATGAACTTTGGTGTGGTAAGGTCATCACTACTGAGAAGTGGTGACTGGAAGTACCAACGTTTGGCAACCAAATACCATGTGTTTGCAGCTGAAACACTAACACAGCCGACCAAACAGCGCGCGCTAAGAATGTTGCACTGAGCGAAACGGGTCTAGCCAGAACATTGTTGGCAACCAAACGGGCTATAGAACATGGCTGAGGACTCGTTTTTCCAGGGTCAGACTGAGTTGGGCCACGGAGACGGGAGGCCCAAAATTGATGTGAGCAACCAAACACGCTCTTACCCGATCTGTGCAAGGTCTTCTTCACCTTTCAACCGATGGCGGAAACTCCTTTTGGATCGTCGGAAATAGCAAGCACGCACCGTGTCTTCTCTTCTCATTAGCAGCGCGTCTACTCCTGCTCTGCTCTGCTACCATTTACTCATTGTGAAATAATAAGTGAAGATGCAATTTGCAAATGTATTTCCTGAATCAAATGCATCGATAATAAGCCGGGGTGGCATCACTCATCTCGGTCTTGTTGTTGTTAAGTTATAGATGAAGCAAAGCTTGGGCTTGATGCAATGTTCTTCTTCACTTTTTGTTCTCAAATCCTTGGTTTTCTTCTGCTGAATTATGAATTCTTGTGATAGTACATGTTGTAGTTGTGTGCCACCGTCATTTCAATAAGTACTGAAAAAACATCCCCCACTCCTTTGATATTTCCATGTTTTAAAGGTACGTAAGTAGATATGCATAAAGTGATAGCAGCAAATTAGCAATGCCTTGCGAGGCTACCCATCACATGTATGATGAGACCCGCCCACACTAGCAAAACTACTGCTACCGGCCGACACGCAGCACTTGCATGCTCATTCATCATCCGGAGAAGTTTCGCGGAAGGCTCCCGCGACCAAACGGTGGCGACAAGAGCTTGCAATTGCACCCGGAATTTCGAAAATCGCTTACCCGATCTGTGCAAGGTCTTCACCTTCCGAGCTATGGCTGAAATTCCTTTTGGATCGTCGGAAATAGCAAGCACGCACCGGCACCGTGCTCTTCTCATTAACTTGGCTGGCCTGGCAGCGCGTCTCCTCCTGCTCTGCTACCGTTTACCAAGAACCAACGCGCGAGGCTCAGCACACCCCTGCAATGGCGAGCTCGGCGCTTTCCTGCTCCCGCGCGCTCCTCGATCGTGATCCTCCTCGTCGCCGTGACGCTGGTCCCGGCCGGCGCCACGGAGCAGCGCGTGAGCCTCACGGCTACCGTGATCGAGTGCTACCCGGCACCCACGCCTCCCAACGCCACCAACAGCTCGGTGTTCGGCGCCAACGTGCTCTCGCTCCTCGCCAAGCTCCCCACCGCCGCCGCGCCGACCGGCTTCGCGTCTCTGTACTCCGGCGGCCGCTCCGACCGCGCCTTTGCTCGCGGCCTCTGCTTCGGCGACGCCACGCCACTCGAGTGCCGCCACTGCCTCTCCGTGGCCGCCGCGAACCTTACCTCGGGCTGCAGCGCCGACAGCCGCCGCCGCGCCGGCATCTGGAGCGACGGCTGCTTCGTCTCCTACGGCGACACCGACGCCACCACATCCAAGTTGGATGATCCAACGAGGACGCTTTCCGCGCGCGTGTCATCTCCGGCCCCGCCGATGCGCTCGCCAGGAACTCCTCCGACGCTGACCTGCAGAGGCTCGCCGCCGTCGCGCAGCTTCTGGCGCCGTACGCGCCCGCGAGCGACAATATGCTGGCCGTCACGAACGAGACCGCCCTGGCGAGCTACTACGCCGCGAGGAGCACGGTGCGCGTGGTGGCGCAGTGCGCGAGGGACCTGCCTACGGCGGCGGACTGCACACGGTGCATCGACTACTCGGCCCGCGTGGCGGCGACGTGCTGCTGGAGCCTCGACCCTTGGCGCGACGGCGTGGCAGCCGCCGTCGTCGGCTTCAACTGTTACCTCCGCTTCGAAGTCTCCGCTTCGCCGGTACCCCTGCGAGAAAGGCTCGGTGAGAGAGCATGCACACAATCGTGTTCTTCGTTTAACTAGATAGCTCAACACATTATTTTTGGTTCGATCTATTTGAGCTAACAGTGGACAAAAAATGCACGCAGGGATGCTGATCTACAATTATCCTATGTTTTCGGCATTTGTGACCGTGGTTGTCCTGATGCTACTTGTGGTAGCTTTGATCAGCCTAGTTAAGAAGGTTCATGCTTGCTGGATGCAGAGAAACGCAGCAGCGGCATGAGGTAATGTTCTTTTCTTCAAGAAAAAGGCTACTGTGTAGATCTGTAATTTGATCTTGCATGGTTTGTTTCCACATAACAAAACAAACAAAAAATCACAAAACCTTTGTTACTGAACAATTTTATTTAGATAGAGACGAATTTGAAAAATTGCACATGTTTTTCAGGATCAGATTACTATTCCTACTTGTGCCAAGTGATGTTTTTAACTAGATCGCAAAAACTGAAAGATGAAGATGTTTGTCTTGAAAAACATTTTTGTTAATAAAAATAAAAATGACTAGTGCTTAAGCTCTTTTCTGGAAACGGTTTTGCACTTAATTGTTCTTAGACAAATAATAAAAGGTTTATTCTTGATACACCTTTGTTCAGTCTCGGTTGGCTATACACGTTTGCTTACATGTCAGTTTGATTTTCTAATTCTCGTCTCCATATGCTGCAGCTGCCCCCGGGCGGAAGTGGAGCTGGTGCATGTCAACCGGGCGCAAGTTTACCTAGGAGGGTGATTTGAGCAATAATGGCGGATCTGCAGTGCGTACTCCGGCCAGGACACAGGACATAATCATCTCGTTTTCTCTTATTATGCTTTTGTAGTTAAGCATTTCAAGACCCACCCTTGATGTTGATGGATATGATATGACCATGTAGCTAGAGCCTCCAATCAATCGATCATTAGCTAGCTTCTCAAGCTAAATTGCCGAAGCAATATCAATTAAGGCGGAAAGAGCAAGCCCATCTCTACCTTTCATGTGGACGCACCCTACACGAGCACTTGCTCAAACGAGCGAGCGGTCACGGCCAGGGACGGCGACGTCCCCACTGTTGAGCCGCCGCGAACCCGTGTGACGGATGCTCAAATGCCGCGCGCCGAGCTCCGGCCAAGACTGCGCTTGATGAGCCTCCGGTTCTCTTGACTGAGGTGCTATACGTACGTGGAGGCTGCCGTGGCCGCGCCGTCCTGAGCATGCCCAATGACATGGCCGGAGTAATATCGGTTCAACATATTCTTACCGCGCATCACATGAACACGTTAGAGTATTATCTCTACCGGATCCTCCAAATGGCCCTCCAAAATTTGTTTGGGGGCCGGACACGAAAAACGCTTACCACCGGCACCCTTCAAAGACAGCAGTGGACCAGAAACATGTCCGGCACAAGAGGGCATCGCCGGACATCATCCGGACATATATTTTTGCCCTAGTGAACTCTATCCCCACTCCTCCTCCGGCACCCCGCAAAGAGGGCTCAACTGGAGGGTGTCGGACACTTATGTGTGGGGTCCCGGTGGAGAGGCTCTTATAAGCGGTTGTCGGCGTCTTTCATCAACACATTTTCAGTAGTATCCTAGTACTTTGACTATTTGGCGTACGACATCAACCTTTTTTTTTTGAAGCACATTACCGTAGGGGGTTCCCCTACGGTTAATTTCGACATCAACCTGATTA
Organism: Poa pratensis; assembly: GCA_947311845.1. NCBI lineage: Eukaryota > Viridiplantae > Streptophyta > Magnoliopsida > Poales > Poaceae > Poa > Poa pratensis. The sequence goes on from CAMZMU010000052.1 coordinate 45,255,922, forward strand.
GGACATATCAGCAGCTCATTCTTACCCAAGGCAAGATTAACCTAACAGGATCATCACAATGAGCTTGTGAGGCCTGTCGTCAGTAGTGCTGTGACGCCAGGCATCGTTGCCTCCTCTTTGTGTACTTTATCACTTATTCATTGCCGAGATCCCGCTGCACTATGCTACTGAGGCATGCCGTCGTCGATGAGACCGGTACCACACCGCTCCACCTCCTAACTCTTTCATAAGATGCTCAAAAATGTTGCCATCACCCGATTCAGAAGATACTTATCTAGGGTTTCCCCCTGAGTAGCCCGAGCAAGGAGACGGGAAACATAATGACGATGCCTTCATCAGGGTAACGACACGCAAACGACGCTATCGTTAGCCATGACCAAAGTCGACTGGTTATCATCGACGACCAGTTCTTTTCAGCTCACCGACGACATTAGCCGACATGCCAGATCACCGCCATCCTGCCACCGGCAATGCATCCGTGGACAAATAGGACAGAGGAGGCGCGACTAGCCCGGACTGGTCACCGACATGCACCGGATCGGACCCAACCATCCCCGACCTGCCGCAGACCATGGTCGCAGTCGCATTCCGTGTCACCCAGGGCCCATGCCCACCCACGCCCTTGTCGCCTGGAGAACGTTGACCGGCACCACCTCCATTCAAAGCACAAACCAACACTATGCCATCTGTCGCACCACAGCAACAGTACGTCGGCCGAGTCATGCCCGAGTCTGATTCTTCAGGCCGCACCGACAGAACGAGCGACAGGACGAAGAGACCCCGCCGTCGCCGGCAACGACCAGGCTTCGCCTAGCCACGGCCTCGTTGGCGAGGGAGGCGGAAGGAGTGGAGGGTTTGGTGGTGGCAGATTTACGTTAATCTATGCAGAATACAAATCTCAAACTCTCATGCATGTCTGCTTAGTTAATCACCTACATCTTGTGACATGCATGACTAAGTACGTACACATGCACTAACTCATGGAGTGTACAAGTACAACATGAAGTACAAGCCCCCGAAGGCCGATGTTTAGCTAGGTTAGAGCATCTCCAGTCGGAGTTGCCAAAATCAGCCCCCAAACTGTCCGTGGACACGTCCGGACATGTCCGCGGACAGCCCCAAAAAGTGGCCTCATCAGCTTTGTCCCCCAAAATCCCCCTAAATTGTGGGGTCACTTGCATATGATTGGTGGAAAAGGAGAGAGAAGAATCAATAAAGCACAAAAGAAAAGTAAACAAAGGAAAAGTGCACAGCCCGGACGCATCCGGAGGCGTCCGGCCACCCCCAAACCCTTCCCACATATGCCTTGGGTTTGGGGGTTGCCGGACAGCCGGATGTATGCGGAGTGTTTGGTGACCATGGTTGGGTGCATGTTTTTAACTCAAATCTTGTCCGGGCTGTCTGCCCGGACGTTTAGGGGCGGTTTGGCAACTCCGCTTGGAGATGCTCTTACAGAATTATGAGCTGAATACGCACAAGAAAAGATAGGTCTTCTCGGAGACTATTGAGGGCCTGTTGGGCACAATCATGGGCAACTCCATTCAGGCTCCTGTCAACGTGATAAATCGATGGATGAAGGTCATCAGAGATGATGGTGATGCTGCTGCCTCTCCTAAATTTTATGGACTTTCCCAATCTCGACGATTCGCGAGATGGAGATAAATAAGATATATGTGTGAAATAAAATTGAATCCGAAGCATTATTGTATTTCTAGTATATTTGTATGTGTCTTTTAGAAAACTAAAGCCAAATCATCATACTAAGCAATCGAACCTAACTAAATAGGTTAGGCTTATTTTACGCTTTTTGGCTTTGCCTTATAATTCAAAAAAAACCTAAGACTTTGTCTTTTTTTTAGTGGGCAAAGAACTGGCATTATCCGGAGATATTACAGAAGGGTCCCTGAGGAAAAACAAAATTACAGCTTAGTCCTCCTGTAGTGTTGACCACGGCTTCGACGCGCCGGAGCTGCTGGTGACGCGCCGCCGCCGCTGCCTCCCTCAAATCCTTGGATCGGAGACAGTCCCAGGCGGTCGGGAAGCCGCCAAGCACCGGCCGGAACCTACCCCAGCAGTCGTCGTCGTCGTCGCTCCGAATCGCACCAGCTCCTTGCAGTAGATCTTCAGTTGCCGGCTCCGCCGTCCACGGAGCCAAGCTTGGGGAAGCCGTCCACGGCACCTCCGCGGAGATGCGAGGATGGCGATGGCAGTAGATCGACGACGAAGCTCCGCAGAACCCCAACGCCGGAGAGGAGATCCACCACCTGCAAACAACGGCCGCCGCGCCTCCGCCTCCAGAACGCCGGCGACCTGCACCCTACGAGCTCCTACACTATGTACACAGCACGAGACGGGGATCCCCCAGCCTCCCGCCGCCGAAGCGGCCGACGGAGGCCGAGAGATCCCGCGAATCGGCGCCGGCGAGGTGAAGAGCGCGGGGGAATTCACAAATCGCCTCCCTTTACTGTGGACGGGGGGGAGAGCGTCCAAGGTCGTCCATCAATGGTCTAAGACTTTGTCTTTTGTCGCATCCCATCCTGCAAATATTAATCAAAAGCGAAAAGCGGAAAGCCAAAGTTGTATGATGGGATGAGCTAAAATCCAAAGTCAAAAGCACATATTTAGTTGTTTTTTACTTATAAACCAAAGTTCCAAATCTAAAATACCAACCAAACACCCTCTATGATATAGTACTATTTTATTTGTACATGTATGTAATAAAATTCAAGCTCAAGCATTATATGTAGAAGAAGTGAATCATTTCTAGTTAGACTTAGCATCAAATGCCAAATGGGACGTCCGGGCTAGCTAGCATGCCGCTACTTAACTAAAACCAAATAGGAATCAACGTACCCCATGATTCTGATGCACAAGTAATGCCAGAAATATCACTCCGTTTTCGAACGTTAAGAGAAATGGGCGCAGATTACTCACTGTTAAGTGGAGACCCCAAGGAAGTGGAGACCTCGAAGCGCAGGTAGCAGTTGAATCCCGCCACGTCGGCCACGACGCCGCCGGCCGCGTCGAGGTCCCAGTCGACGGCTCGCGCGGAATCCTGCAGGCACCGGACGCAGTCCGGCGCCGCGCCGTCCCTCGCGCACTGCGCCACCACCCACACCTTGCTCCAGGGTTCAACATTTCGTTTTCAGTTTTTCTTTCGCCCATGACAGAGATTCGCAAATTTCGCGAAATTAACGAAATTGCGAAGAAATTATTCAAATATTTCGGTCGATTCAAATTTTAGGGCTTAAAAATATTTAGCAAAATAAATGTAAATGTGCAAATTCGAACTTAGGACCATGCAGAGCCTGACAGGTCACTCAACCAACAGGCTAGGGCCCAAGTCGTGATAGATACTTGATTCCTGCTTTTTATTACCATTGCTCCTTTCATATTTGCAAATAAAACCGAAATTTTTGATCGATTTTAGCTTCTCTCGCCCCTCTCCGAGAATCGTTAATTTCGCGAAATTCGTCCGAAATTTCGACGAAATTATTTTCCCTGCCTTGCTCTGCACGTAGTAAGAGTAGTTGCCTCTCTCCACCGACGTCACGGTGGACGGTGGTCGCGTCCGCGGTGGCCAGCATCCGCACGCCCGAGATTTCCGTGGCCGCGCGCCGCGCCACGGCTTGTGCTACGGCGACAAGCATGTGGTGCACGTTGTTGTCGTCATAGTAGAATGTGGTGTTGTTGGTGTCGTTTCCCGAGCCCGAGACCGAGAGGAAGAGGAGCTCAGGGAAGGAGTCCTCGGTGGGCGAGGAGGTGTCGTTGTCGGCGTACGCCAGGAAGCAGCCGGACGTCCAAATGCTGGCGCGCCGGGTTGAGGCTCCGCAGCCGGCGGTGAGGTTCATGGCGGCGGCAGACAAGCACGGGAGGCACTTGGACGGCTCTTTGAAGTTGTTGTTGAAGCAGAGGCCCCGGACGAACGCTTGGCCGGAGTCGGACCGCAGGGCGGCGAAGCCCGTCGGCGCGGCGGCGGAGGGGAGGGCGCCGAGGAGCGGAAGCAGGCTGGCGCGGAACGACGCCGTGCCGTTGCTGGCGTTGGCGAGGGCCGTCGCCGCAGTGTCGAAGCACTGGAGCAACCTGCCCGCCGTGCGTGCACCCTCCTCGCACGCGCACGGGACCGGCGTCACGGCCACGAGGAGGGAGAGGAGTAGCCACGAGATCCGTGGCAACAAAGCCATTGTTGTCGCGTTAGCACTCTGGCCGTGGAAAGAGGAGGAGGAGAAGGAGGCAGAGGTAGCAAGGCAGTGGGCAGTGGGCACACTGCCGGCGACGCCGGTTCCAGGTACTTGTGAGCCCCTCACAGTCGTCCCCGACACTCCTGTGGGGGATTCACAGGCTCGTCCTCAGCGTCGTACCAGACAGCCCCCGTCCTCTGAGCCGGCCCACCACAGTGCTAGGCTGGCCCTTGCTCGCGGAGGGCTGGGAATGCCGGTGCCGACGGTGGAGGAGCGGGCGATTCAGCTGACCGCTGCTCGCCGCAGTCTTACAGGTACGATCTTACCTAAGCCATCCATTTCATCTTCTGGTTCTAGGTTTTCGGTTCTCGAGGAGGTCCCTTTGGACCATTTGTCTTGCAGATGTTTGCGGGGTGGTTTTCCGGGGAGAACGGGGACCCCGGATGGACCAGATAGCCGAGATCAAGGCAAAGGAGATCTATGAGGGGGGCCTCGCCACCTCACGAGCTCAGGCGGAGCTTGAGAGGGAGAGGGCCCCAGCTGTCGGGGATTCGGTGCAGGTGGCACTGGATCCCAGTAGCAACTCTGATAGCGTGCCTGCTAGGGTGGAGACTCCATACGTGACCCCCCAGGCAGGGGGGAACCGTGGGAGACCCCCCAAGGCGCCGTCCCGGCCCTCGACCTCTGGTAGGGCCCGCTCTGTCCCCCGTAAGGGGACTACCCCCTCTAGTGTTTCCAAATGAATACACCCATAAGGTTATTCGACTGGAACATGAGGGGGTTTGGGCAGGAAGGGCGGCGCAATCAGCTGCGCGAATACATGTGCCGGGAGATTGTAGATATCGTGGCCATCCAGGAGATGATTAGACAGGACTTCTCTATCCAAGAGCTGCAGGGGCTTAGTCTGTTCAAGTTCGATTGGCAATGGCTCCCAGCGAATGGACACTCGGGTGGCATCCTCCTTGGGGTGAAGGAGGATACATTCGATGTAGAGGATATGGACCGCGGGGACTTCTTTGTGAGCATGTTGCTCACCCATAGGCAGACCTCCCTCCAGTGGGAGGTCATTATCGTCTATGGCCCTGCGGACCATAGTAGGTCCCCGGCATTCCTTGCCGAGCTTACAGCGAAGGTGGAACGATGTTCCACATTGCTTGTTGTCGCTGGGGATTTTAACTTGATTCGATCCCCGGATGACAAGAGCTCAGCAAACGTCGACTTACAGCGGATGAGGATGTTCAATGATTGCATTGCTGATCTCGCCCTTAGAGAGATCAGACGTGTGGGAGCAAGATACACCTGGACTAATAATCGGGTGGACCCTGTCCGGAGTGTGCTGGATAGGGTCCTAGTATCTGTGGATTGAGAGGTTGCCTATCCACTTTGCTCCCTCCGGGCTCTTACGATGATTGGGTTGGATCACACTCCTCTCCTCCTCTCGACAGGAGGAGCTCAACCCCCGAGGTTGAACCGTTTCCATTTTGAGAACTTCTGGCTTGGTCAGCCAGGTTTTCAAGCAGCGGTACGCCTTAAATGGTCGGTGGCGGCGGCACATCCTCCACGCGTCTTTAATGCGGTAGATGTGTGGCATCACTATGCTCAGATGGCACGCCAATTCATGAGGGGTTGGGGTGCCAATTTGGGAGCTGAGCTGAGACAGAGGAAGTCATCTCTCCTAGAGGAGATCCAGACCCTGGATCATGCCTCTGATTCCTTTGGCCTTACCGCTGAGGAGTGGCTTCAGCGGTACGCCCTTGAGAACTCCCTTATGGAGATCTATATGGGTGAGGAGATTTTCTGGCGACAGCGCAGTCGCCAGAACTGGATCCTCAAAGGCGATGCGAATACGGCATATTTCCATACGATCGCCAATGGGCGTCGTAGGAAATGCTCTATTCCTTGCCTATGGGATGAAGATCATCTCCTGTAGGCGCCAGGGGATATATCCTCCCACATATACTCCTTTTATAAGGAGCTCTTCACGGCGAGTCCCCGATCTGGGGTCTCCATATCAGATGACCTCTGGCCAGCGAGGGTCAGAGTCTCTGACATAGAGAATGCGGAGCTCACACTCCCATTCTCGCGGGAAGAGGTGGCGAGGGTCATAATGGAGATGAAGGCGAATTCGGCCCCTGGACCGGATGGTCTTCCGGTGGTCTTTTTCCAGACGTTCTGGGAGGAGATTAAGGGGGTCATCATGCCAATGTTCCAAGAATTTTATATTGGTACATTGGTTATGTCTCGTCTTAATTTTGGTGTGGTGACCCTGATCCCCAAGATAGTGGGGGCCACGGATATCCGCCAATTTAGACCAATCACGGTCCTGAATGTCATCCATAGGATCTTCTCAAGGTGTGCGCAACTAGGTTAGCTCCTGTTATGGAGCGCATACGCACCCATACCAGTTCGCCTTCCTTAAGGGGCGATATATCCATGATGGGATCTTAGCACTTCATGAGATTATCCATGAGGTTAAGTCTCAACGCCAGAAGGGCGTGTTTCTTAAGTTAGATTTCCAAAAGGCATACGATCGCTTGGACTGGGCTTCCTCCGTTTGGCGCTTGAACGGAAGGGTTTGATGATCGGATGATATGTTGGATCATGCAGATAGTTATGAGTGGCAACACCGCCATTAACATAAATGGGGAAGTGGGTCCCTATTTTAGGCCGACTTGTGGGGTTAGACAGGGGGATCCTATTTCCCCCTTGCTCTTCAACTCTGCGGTTGACATCCTTGCAGAGGTCTTAGAGAGAGAGCTAAGACCTCTGGCCACATCCTAGTGTGGTTGGACACCTTATCCCAGGGGGTGGTGTGACGCATCTCCAATATGCGGACGATACCATGATTATGGTGGAGGGATCTGAACTGGATATTATTAATCTCAAGTTCCTTCTCCTCTGCTTTGAGGCCATGTCGGGTCTCAAGATTAACTTTGACAAAAGCGAGGTTATAATCATGGGCTACTCAGACGAAGACCAACAGCAGATCGCAGACAACCTCAACTGTAGGTTGGCTACATTCCCAGTGACGTATCTGGGGATGCCGGTTCAGGATTCCTGGATCCTTATAAAGGATTTGGACCCGTTAGTTGAGCGGGTCAAGACAAAGGCCGCACCGTGGTAGGGGAGGTTTGCTTCTAAGGGAAGCAAAACCACCCTTATTGACTCCTGCTTATCTAGTCTACCCATGTTTATGATGGGGTTATATATCCTACCGGAAGGAGTTCATGGCAGCTTTGATAGAGAGTTGTCCCGCTTCTTCTGGCAGGCGATTAATGGACGCCAAAAGTATCATATGGTGAAATGGGCAGACCTTTGCGCCCCCAAAGAGGTTGGGGGCATAGGTATTTTGGCGTCCCGTCACATGAATAAGGCTTTGATGTTGAAGTGGGTCTAAAGGATTCTGAGGGATGATGGAGGACTTTGGCTTCAACTAGTTAAAGTCAAGTACCTACGTGGGTGTCCTCTCATGGCATGTGAGAGGAAGGAGGGGTCTCAGTTTTGGAGATCCCTCCAAGACATCAAACATGAGATCCGGCTTGGGGCTACCTTCTCCATAGGCGACGGAGGGGGTACCATGTTTTGTCTAGATACATGGCTTGGTGAAAGACCCTTAGACAGGAGTTCCCTGAGCTCTTTGCTATCTGCTCTGACCCGATGATCCTGGTGGCGGAGGCAGCCCGTAATGGGCAATGGAACATTAGGTTCCGACGTACTTTTGGCCCGGTCGAGGCCAACATGTGGGAGAACTTGTTGGCCTCCCTTCCGTACTCCTTATCGGACTCCCCAGATAGTGTTTCTTGGTCTCTCTCGACCTCGAAATGTTTTATAGTTGGTTCCGCATACCGGGCCCTATTTAGAGGGCCCGTATTATCGTGGACTTCCCACTTGTGGAAGGCCCCAATGCCACTGAAGATTAAGATCTTTACGTGTCAGCTGCTGTGAGACCGCCTCCCTTCGGCGTGGAGGTGGTCAAGCGTTTTGGCCCAGGGGATGGTTTATGTCCATTATGCGCGGTTCCCGAATCAGGGACCCATATTCTTTTCTCTTGCCCCGCAGCACGCTTTCTATGGAGTTTCTTGGCTGAGGCACTTGGGCCTGAGTGGCAGGCCCATGACCTTGCTGAGTTCCTACAAGTGCAGGCAAACCGTACTGGTAAGAGGAGGCGCCTCTTCTGGTTGGTGTTTGCCGCGATGACCTGGACACTATGGACGATACGTAATAGATGGTTATCGAGCGTGTCTTTCTAAGGCGTGCCTCTGACTCTGTTTTCAAATTTCTGGCATTCTTGCTGCAGTGGCACCCGTTATGTAGACAGCGGGACAAGGAGCGGCTGGATGGATTGATCGAGAAACTTCTGAGGGTGGCACATCCGCTATCTGCTTCATCCAGCCACTGAGACACTCCCATGAGGAGTTGTATCTTTTCGCTTTAGGCTTGGGCATTGTTGTGATGTTGCCCCAGCAGACTCTTTGTTTTTTCTTTTTAAACTCGTAACTGGATCTTTGTATGACTTGTGAGCAGTTGCTTCATTTATAAAGCGGGGCGAAAGCCTGTTTATGCTGAAATGGGTAGCTGATGCGCGTGAGTGTGTTAAATTCTTACGGTGTCGTCGTATTGGTAAAATGGTAAAAGCGGTGCTACACTGCCAACGCAGTTTTTCCACAAATAGAAGGATCTCCACCGTTCATCGTGACCGTCGATTTTGCATCCAACGAACGATGTTATTCTTACTGATTAATGTGTTAATGTGTGGTTTTTTGTCGATGTATGTACATAAATTTCTTGTTAATACATGAATCTACAAAAATAAATTAACTAAATACATAAATTATTGATAATGCATTCATATTTGATATTCTTTTAAAATTTATGCATGGATCGTAAAATATTTGGACATGTCAGATAAGCGGGGGAGATCCTCTTAGTTGTGGAGCTGCATTTTCTGCTACACTGCTAGCTAGAGAGATGGTGAGGGGGAGAGACTAGTCGAATGTGTTTTTTGCTCTCGATGTAAAGTGTTCCCTCAATTTTTTTTAAACAGAATCATAATTGTGAGTTTCAAATTTGGGGAAAAATTGGATGTAGCCAATGGTGTATCCCATAAACGTGCATAATTTTCTACTTTGGGTGCGTAAAAGGAACAAGATCACACTTATGTAATTCTTTGTAGCTCAGAATATTAAGTATTTGAAATTCGTGTATGTTGTACTACGTCACATGTTCTCACATTGCAAAAGTTCACTCTTGCACCAGATCGAGTATATTTGAGAGAGTTGGACCGTCATTTGGGGGCAACACCTAATTTTTTTTTGAAAGGATCAACACTGCGTGTTCAAACCAGATTACAAACACACACAAAGAGAGCACAGGAACACACGGACGAACATGCCGAGAACTCAGCACAACAGCGAAGAACGCTGAACCACCGCAACGCCATGAGCAGACCTCGACAACGACGAAGCGCCGAAGAAGAAGGAGCCAGGCCACCACCAACCCGGGAAGAGACACCCAATTCATGAAGAAAGCCACAGAAGCCACCGCCGCAAGCAACGGGATCAAAGAACACTGAACGGATACGGCCAAGGCACCTCCACCTCGCAACCACCCTTCTTCCAACTTACCCTGCACCGAGCTCGAAGAAGTCCTGCTGGAGCCGCCGCCGAAGATCCGCCTTGACCACACCCACTCCCCTGGCCACCACGGCCGGCCGGAGAGGGAAGGTGCAAGACGAAGTAGAAGACGCCGGAGAGCTCCGAGATCCCGCAGAAACCACTCCTATACAGGCGCCGAAGGGAGCCAACACCCAACAGAAGCTCCCCGCCGCACCACCCCCAGCACCCCCAAAGCAAGGCCAGGAGAAGCCCCACGAAGACGAAGGAGGGGGTGAGGGACCAAAACTCCACAGGCCGGCCGTCGCCTCCGCCACGACGACCGCCCTCCGGCACAAATCCCCACCAAATCCGCAGATCCGGGAGGAGACAACGCAGGAACCTCGCCGACGCCGCTCCACAGAGCGCCACCGAGGAGATCGAGGTCCAGCACGGAACGCTCCTATCGGCGCCGAGCCTCTCCCAGCACCGCCACCGAGGAGCCCTAAAACTTCCCTATCTACACGCCGGGAGACCGGAAGCGCAACCCCCACCCACCCCCGCCGCCACAGCGACGAGGGGCGGCGAGGATCTGCTCCGGCTCCGGCGGAGGGGAGTGGAGAAAACTTGGTCGCCCTGGTCGCCTCTCTCGGGCACTGTAGAGGGAGGGGGGAGGGGTGAGTCGGGCGACAACACCTTGCTCCTCTAAAGTTTGAGAGTTCGACTAGGTGTTGTTAACTTTTCAAAAGTTTTTAGGCCATCGGCTAGAGATGCCCTTAAAAGTTTCTTCTACAAGCTAAATTCGTGCATGGAAAACGCAGCTTTCAAAAAAAAAAAGTCACAAGTTAACAAATGTATCCTCTGCAAAGCACAATGCTTACATTTTAAAGAACAAACAGGACCAAACCACAAGCACAGGGATCGAATCAAATTAAATACTGTAAGTACGGACGATCTAACATGTTACATGTATTTTCCCCCTATACGATACAATGGAGCGATTACCGGTGACCCGTATATACATGTGAAGTGTCCTGAAGCAGCTAACTAACGATCGGCCATGTTGGTTTGCATGAAGCTTTTGACATCCTTGACGAGTTTGCCGGCGTCGGTGAGCTCCGGGAACAAGTAGAACGAGTGCATAGCAGGCCCTGGCCTATAGTGGTTCCAACTTGTGCCGGTGGCACAGGGCCCAAGAATTTGAGGGGCCCCAATTTTTTTGTATGCATATGTATACAGTATACTTGTATATAACATCTGAAGAAAATTAGGATTTATCCTCCGCATGGCGCGATGCACTGCTAGGCCATCTCCGCGTGCGCGTGAAATAGGAATCAGTCCCGTTGGAGCGTCCGTCTCGCGTGTGCTGGTGTGCTAGTCGAATAGAATACGAATCGATCGATCAGCTAAAAAACGCCCAGATTCCCAGGCCCCGCCCCCGCATGTAGGAAGCAACGAACACGGACCGATCGCAGCGACACACATCCTTCGATTACTCGATTCGATCGGCACAGCGCCGCTGCACCGGCGACGGGCGAGTGGGTGACATGGCGGTGACCGCGATAGTTCCTCGTCATCGCATCATGGGTTGATCGCAAGAACAAGTATAGTTCGGTTAATCGTTTGTATCCCTACTTCTAATTTCTGGTCGCATACACACTTCAATTTAAACTTGTCATCTCTTATATCTTGTGTTTCAATAATACAAATTTGACATGAAGAAACATCAGTCCGATTCCTAGAAGCGTTAGAGAAAAAAATGAACAAAATTAGATTAAATATCAAAAAGGTGTTGTGGACTAGTTTATATATTGAAGATTTCATTTTTAACACTACTAGAAAAACGCCATTCGCCGGGTGGGGAAAACACCCGGCGACAGGCGACATTGGCCTCGGCGACGCCTTCGCCGAGAGCGGCTCTCGGCGGCGCCATCTCGGCGGACATCGCCTCGGCGACTCCCCTTCGCCGGGTGCTTTTTATCGAGGATGCTCGGCGACCTCTTCGCCGAGTGTATTTGTCCGACACCCGGCGGAGAAAAGCACATCGCCATCGTCCCGTGTCAGATGGGCGTCAGAACTTCGCCGGGTACGTACGCGACGACACTCGGCGAAGATGGAAAGACGAGAAGGCGCCACGTGTGCCCCAAGCGGATGCCGGCGAACGTATTCGCCGAGCAACATTTCGCCGGGTGCCTTGTGCCCAACGTCGCCGTGTTGCCGTTTCGCCGAGTGCCGTGCACGCGAGGTCGCCGGGAGTACGCTTCGCCGAGTGCCTGCCAAACCTCGTCGCCGTGCGTGTTCTTCGCCGAGTGGTCGATTCGCCGAGTGCATCTCCTCTCGGCGACGTGCGTTCCAGGTGGCCACATGGTGCATTTTCGCCGAGCATCCCTCTCGGCGAACATGTCCATCTCGGTGAAGGGCGCTCCCAGGTGACCAAAGTGGCACCTGGGTGGTGCCTTCGCTGAGTGCCGTTCCCGGCGAATCAAGATTCGCCGAGTGCCGTTCTCGGCGAAGTGACAATTTGGTCCAGATTTTTTCTGTTTTTTGCGAATCCCTGCATTTGCAAAAACAGTATGCATATATATAGGAAATATATCCCAGATCACTCCCAGCACACCCAGAACATTAAAATGAGATACATATAGCAAAATAGATCACACATTGTCGAAAAGTACACAAAAGAGTCCACAAGTTCTAAAGCATACAAGACAGGTTCAAAATATATCCAGCCAACAAGTTGTTCACACATCATCCACAAGCCAACAAGTTGAAGACAAGCATCTAGCCCTTAAGTTCAGCGAAGGCCTCGTGGATGCAATCCTACAAGTTTGAAATCTGTGAGCATTAGTTTCAAGACATGAGTGTTCAAATGTAGGTACATTTGTATTTGGGACTTGAGCTTAATTACCTAGAGTTGCTCGGGGTTGTTGGAGGCCGTTGGACTTGCAGCTCCGCCTCCACCATTCCCTCCATTGTCTTGAGCATCCGAAGGAGTGTGGGATCCAGCCGACCGCTGCTCCTATGAATCACATTAGACGAGTAAGCAAACATGTGATAAATGTTTTCCTACCTAGTCGCAAGAGCACTTACCAAGAGGAGGACGGGGGCAACTAGTGGAGGTACAGGAGGTAAAGAAGGAAGCGCCGACGCGGGCATCGTCTGCAAACCGAAGAGGAGTGTTAGTTTGCAAAGTTGAAGCACATGCTTTAGTTGAAAGAAAAAGTTGAAGCACTTACCGCCATAAGGGCCTGGAGGCATGCTTGTTGGTGGGCCATGTGTGCATGCATTTGCCTGTTGTTTCCTCTGCAGCCTGCGCCTCGCTGTAGCCTCCGCCGCCTCCTTCCTATTTTTCTCAACTTCAGCCTAGAGGATTGCAACATGAAAGAGATGCGGTCATGGCGATGCAAACATGTACAATAGTGGAAAAGATGGTTGAAAAATAACAAGTACCTCCATTGCAGCAATCTTATCAAGTCCGACCCTTGGGCGGCGCTCGATCTCGGGGGCTGAGCTCGTACGCCTAGCACGAATCTCGGCGAGTGTTGGAGGCCCGATGAATTGAAGGAAGCACCGCCAATATAAGGCCGGCCATTCAGCTTGCCTTGTCCCGCGAGCATAGCAACATGGGGTCGAAAGGCTCTGTCAAAGGATTTTTGTCCTCACCGTATACCTCCTTGAACTTCTTGCAGTAGTTGTCATGTTTTTCTCCGCGGTGTCGGTGATCCACTGCTTGTCCGCGGGTTTGTTCGGATCCACCTTCTTTGGCCTCCGGTCTCAACGAACACTTGCATCTTCGTCATTTTCACTCCCTCCTTTAACTCCTACAAGTAATTGACACCAAAAAGAAGCATGCAAGTGAGGTCAAAAGAGGTTATCAAAATATTATGGGGCAGAAATAAAAACTTGAATGGAAAGGGAAAACATGACTTCTTACCTTGTGTGCCACGAGGCCGTCGAGTGTGAGGGGGCCTTGACGGTGGACTCCGCGGCCTACCATATTCCGCCGCGACCGTGCCAGCTTGTTTTGCGCCAGGAACCCATCTGACACCCACCTCTGTACAAGCTTCCTGTAGCAAGGCTTATGGGCGGCTAGCCATGCCGGAATCACCTATTTAACAAAAGACATATCCATATGAGTTGAACTTTTCATCAGTCCTGTGGAGAATAGTGTGAAAATAAATGTGGTTACCTTCATGTACTGGACTGTCGACATGTGTACGGGGCGAGCTTCCTCCTTGGTGACTGTCCTGTGCATATATTCTGCATAGAACTGTTGAACAGCGGAGATACGGGCCTCATAAATCTGGTCGGGGATGAGCTTCTTCGCCATCTTAATCAGCGCCTTTTGAGCCGCTTCTTCTTTACCTTCACCATCAACGAGAGTGAAGAAGTCCTAACAAATAGTGAGCATAGGATAAATGGGTTACCACGAGGAAATCCAAACTGTTGGTATTTTTTAGTACTAAAGTTATAGAAACTACTAACCCAGAACTCGGCGAGCAGCCGGAAGCCGACGTGGCCGTGGACGCTGTCCTCAACCATCGTGAAGTGGGCCCAAGACCTAGCAGGCCCCCTTTCACATGTGGGGATTCCATCCTTCTTGTAGTCGACCATGCCAGGGTAAAGCTTCTTGATAAGAAGGCCAAGGACGCCTGAAGGTAAGCGGTCCCACTTTGGGCCCACCCACGTGAATGTCCTGCACATACCAAAAACATAAGTTAGATGCTTGTGACGGAAAGGTAACTAAAGTAGAAGGTAACAACATTTTAAACCACCACTTACGCATCCGAGGTGACATCAAGGACTCCATGTGACTTGCGATCTGGAAAGCCCGAAGGCCCTCGCTGGTACACCTTACCCTCGCGCGGTAAGCCGAGCTCCTCAAGTGGATGAGCTGTCAAGAGATCCTCATCCGCCACGGCATCCTCCTCCTCCTCACTCTCCTCACGCCGCTCCTCCGCCTCCTCCTCACTCCCCTCATCACCCCCCCGGTCCTCGTAGTCATCGTCACTAGGCACGGCATCCTCCTGCAAGGGGTCCTCGGCCTGCTGCTCCTCCTCCTCAGAGGAAGACGAAACCGGGGGCAAAGGACTACTCAAACGAGCAGTAGGCCTACCCCGGGGCGCCTTAGCGCCGACCACCTGTCTACCACGCCGTGCAGAAGTCTCCACCGTAGCGTGCCGGTCACGCTTCCTTCCAATGACCACACTAGTCCCTTGAGCATCCTACGCGTATAGGTTAGACACTGTGCCAAGCTTTGCTCGCTTCTCCTTGCGCCCCACCTTTTTCTTCTTGGCATTCTCCTTGGAAATAGATCTCCTCGCCGCGAGCTGCTTCTCCTTGTGGTTCGGCTTCCCCCCTGCCATGTCTCAATCACCTGTCATCACAAAGAATGAGTTGATTAGTACAAGAACTCAATTAAAGAAAACTCGTAAGAAGAAATTGCCAAAACTCAATTAAAGAAAACCCCGCTGCATACCCTGCACACAAATAAACGGGCAGGTTCACTATATGAATAAAAAAGGACATGAAACAATCTCTTGACATGGGTTTCCCGCCGCACGCCGGTGAGTACGCCCTCCCATGGTTCAGTTCAGCTTGGGATAGAGAGTAAGCAGAGCACACTTCTGAATTATAGAAACAAAAAATCGAGATTGTATCAGCACTCAGCTAGCTATTTATCATCCCTGACCTGGAGGCCGGCGGCCAGCAGCTGAGCAGCAGCGACTCAGCGGCTCCACCAGTCGATACATCCAGCTAGACCTCTTCTTTACTACTTTGATTCTTGGTAAATGGTATATAGCTAGAAAGCGTAGGATATTTTCTTGTTCCTATACGAGCACAACCTGAATACCTGATTCACCTCAGCTCAGTTCCAAATTCCTAATGGGGATTTTTTGTTGGTTGAGTTGCAGATTTGTTCAATTTTGCTGTTGAGTAGTTGATTGAATTGCTATAAGAGGATTATCAGTGGTAGCGCCTCCATGGTTTAGTAGTATATTTTGGTACAACGATTCAAGAAGGAAAAAAAAATCTAGGCTTATCGGTGTGATCAAGTAATATATTTTGGTACAGTTAGTTCTTTTTTTTTTTGAATTTTGGTACAGTTAGTTCTATAGGAAGTAGTTGAATATAATGATATATGTATACATGGATTGCATCATACATGTATATATTTTGCAGCCAATATGGCCAATATCAGTATAAATTTGTCTCAAGTTTATTGTTCCAGTGATTTTTTTTGTTTCGCCCCCCCAAAATTTTTTTGAAGCTCCGCCACTGATCGAACTTCAAGAAAAAGCAGCGAGGCGTAGATGAGCAAAAGCACGAGGGCGTACTCACCGGCTGCGGTGTTGGGGAAGAGCAGCAGCCGCCGTCGGTGTTGGGGAAGAGCAGCAGCCGCCGTCGGTGTTGGGGAAGAGCAGCAGCCGGCTGCGGCAGCGGGCTGAAGGAGGCAGCGGGGTGAAGAGCAGCCGGGGGTGGTGGCGACGGGGAACCTAGGGTTTGCCACGGTGGAGGCCGGCCACGCAGCTAGCCCGACCCTCCCCCCATTGCTCCGGCCGCGGTGGCGCCTAGGGTTTGCGGGTGTGGGACGGGGGGCGTGGCGGCGGCCTGCGATTTCTTGCGGTGGGGGGTGGCGGCGGTCGGGAGAGGTGGCGGCGGCAGCAGAGACGGAGCAGGCGGTGGGGGTGGGAGTGGTGGCGGCGGGCAGCGGCTGGCGGCGGCGGGGGCGGGTTCGTGGAGAAGAAGCAGGCGCGGGGGGTGTTGGGGATTTTTTGGCCCGATTGGGCCGAAATTTTCCTTTAGTCCCCGCCAAATATTCGCCGAGTATAGGATTCGCCGGGTACTTTACTCGGCGAATACCAAAACTTCGCCGGGTAGGCCTGTTCGCCGAGCAGAGATCTCGGCGAAGACCTTTTTAAAATTATATTTTTCCCTGTTATTTCTTTTATAATTAAATTTTATAACGTGTACTACAAAACTAACAACCTAATGCAAATGTTAGGGCACCACCTCTGTTTTGGTGAGGTTCCGACACCCCGAAGCCCCCGGTTCCGTCGAAACCCCCCCCAAAGTAGACCAGAACTCGACAGTGTCGTCTACCCCTTCGACGGGCGCCGAAAGGGGGTAGCTCCAAGGCCTTTTATACTTGGTTGTGTTTGGGTGGGCCATGTGAACATAAATAACATGATTTGGGCTCATCTTATGACATGGTTCCCTCCGTCGCACCCGAAACGGGGGTTTCCGCATAGAAGAGCATAACCTTCGAGGTGGATAAGTGGGGTTTGTGGAGCCGGTCACACCTCGGAGTCTCGATATGTCTATATCAACCTACCACCACAACCTAATGCAAATGTTAGGGCACCACCTCTGTTTTGGTGAGGTTCCGACACCCCGAAGCCCCCGGTTCCGTCGAAACCCCCCAAAGTAGACCAGAACTCGACAGTGTCGTCTACCCCTTCGACGGGCGCCGAAAGGGGGTAGCTCCAAGGCCTTTTATACTTGGTTGTGTTTGGGTGGGCCATGTGAACATAAATAACATGATTTGGGCTCATCTTATGACATGGTTCCCTCCGTCGCACCCGAAACGGGGGTTTCCGCATAGAAGAACATAACCTTCGAGGTGGATAAGTGGGGTTTGTGGAGCCGGTCACACCCGGCGAAAATAGACACCGGCGAATAATTGGCGCGGAATGAAATATTCGTTCCGCCCACCAGGTTGGCCGAGACAAGATCCCGGCGAACACAGATGCCCGGCGAAGAACTGGCGCGGAATGAAAATTTCGTTCCCGCCCACACAGTTTGCCGACGACGGATCCCGGCGAAGGAGCCAACCCGGCGAAGTTTTGGCACGGATTGAAATATTCGTTCCCGCCCATGCCTTCGCCGAGTGTCCTCCACCGACAAACTCGGCAAAGAGGAATCTTTTTGCCCGCGAAAGAATTTTGTTCCCTCCATTCGCCGGTATGACACTCGGCGAAGGAAAGCAGCGCCCAAAATTGTTTTTTTGCAGTCACCTCTTCGCCAGGTAGGATACTCGGCGAAATGCACGCTTCGCCCGCGCAAGGTGGGACCCAAGGACAGCGCCACGTGGTCGTCCTGTTCGCCGAGACCTGCTCTTCGCCGAGAGCTATCTGTGGTCGTTGCCGATGGTTCTAGGTTCGCCGAGTGCTGTTTCGCCCGTGTCCCGGCGAAAGTATGTTTTGCCGAGATAGCGCGGCGTCGCCGAGTGTCCTGCGAGCTGTGCCGGCGTTGGCCGTCTTCGCCGAGTGGCCCCGACATTGTGCGCTCGGCGAAGCCGAGACCACTCGGCGGCGAGCAATTTTCTAGTAGTGTAAGAACATAAAAAGAATGATGATGTTCAATAAACGTTATGCAACTTTGAGTTATATAGGTATGATTCTTAATATATTCGCTTGTTACATATAATATTCTGCCAAATCAATTAGAATTATTCATTAGTTTAAACTTTGTGTGAGATAGGGCCCATTTTAGATTTTTCGTACAGGGCCCCGATTTTGCCGGCCCGGCCCTGGTGCATAGCGTCCGGGAACTCCACCGCGCGCACAGTTTTCCTCTTCCGCCGGAGCATGGCGGCGGGTCGCGCCCGCCGACCACCACCATCGCCGGCGGGAAGCTGTCCGCCAGCTCAGGCTCTGTACCAGCCTCGCGGTCACGTGCGCAGCTGGGTGGTTCCGGTTGGCCCCCACCGGTAAGAACGCCCTCCACGACCAGTCGGAACGGCGCAAGTTCACCACCGGCGCCACCCCCTCCAACCTCAGCTCTGACTCGGTTCGCTCCTCGCCGCCGAAGTACGGCATCAGCAGGATGATCCCAGCGAGGCGGACGTTGTTACCAGTGGAGGCGAGGCAGAGGAGGTGAAACCGCTGGGCCACGTGGTGAACGATGTTGCCTCCTGCGCTGTCTCCGGCGAGAAAGCAGCGGGAGAAATCCACCGGGACAATACCGATGTCGGCGGGGAGTCCGGTGTTGCCGATGTAGCGGAGCACGTCGACGCAGTCGTCGTAGGAGGCGGGGTAACGGTGCTCGGGCGCGAGGCGGTAGTTGACGGAGACGATCACCGCGCCTAGCTCCCCCGCAGAAGTGGCGGCTCATGTTGTCCAGGGCGTGGAGGCGGGGGAGAGGAACACGAAGCCACCGCCGTGGAAGTAGACGATGAGAGGGAGCGGAGCCGACGCCACAGCTTGATCGGCCACAGGAGGGATGTAGACGCGCGCCCAGAGGTTTCGGGAGGCGTCGATCACGACGTCCGCGGAGCGCACGCCGCGCGTGTCGGGGCGCGAGCTTGCGCGGATTTGGCGGTTGGCGAGCGAGAAGAGGAAACGGTTGACGGTGCCGTCGGGGCGCTCGCAGAGATCGCTGGCGACCTCGAGGGCGAGGACCTGGAGCCGCACCCTCCATGGCAGCGCCGGCGGTTTGCTGTTGGCTCCACCCGTCTCTCGGCTCTCCTCCTTGGCCTCCATAGTATTTGTTGTTCTCGACATGGTGAAACCGATGCAGATGCAGAAAACTTCTCGAGACTGTGGCACCTATGTATACCCGTGCTCAGATCTTGGCCTCCTTATCGTCCGTGTGACGAACTACCTGGAGATCAGGCACGAGTACGTGGAATTCCATTGTCACATAGCTCGTCTCCCTGTCAGTTTCTGTAGATTGAGTCCTGGATTTCATTTTGTTTTGCTTTTCTTGGGAGGAAACCCTTACTCCATGGAGTCCTTGCGTGCTCGCAGTTCACGCCGGTCTCTTGCACCAGTTCATGTGCGGAGCACCGCTCTCCTCCTTGCGCGCATTTTTCCATGGAGACGGTACGTCCTTGCACCGATCGATAAGACACGGTTGGATCGGATTGTGTTGGACCGGAAAATTGCTGACAGTGGTATTTGCATGCCTGAGTTCTTGACCAGTATGCAGAGCAGCGAAAATACTTTGCTGCCCATCGCCGCATCGCGAATTATTGGTAGGCAGTAGTTGTTTGGGCTGAGCACGGCTGTCGTCGACACCGGGAGATCGTCCGACGATGGATCATCGGATGATCGGAGTAGAAAGATTTGTCACCACTCCTCACCTGGGCTGGACTGACGACAACGAAGGACCCCTAACATTCCGGGTGCTGGAAGGAAACCGAGCTTCAGAAGCCCCGTCCTTTCTCCCGCAGAAAAACCAAACAGGATATCTCACCCTTTATCTGAACTATGGGTGGGCATTCGGTCTAACCGAAAATTCGTTTTTGTTTCTCGGTCTTTTCATAATTCGGTCTGTCAGATTTGAGAACCGAAATTAGCTCGCATTTTTTGGTAACCGAGAGATTCGGGTATCCAAAATTCGGTCTTTACTTCGGTCATCACCGAATTGTAGTTGGACTCACGTGCAGCCGTGCAAGAGTGCTCCCAGTCCGAGCTTGATGTGCTCCTGCAAGGCTGCGCCATCCACGTCGGCGTGTACTCCATGTCGTCTGATCGTAATTCGCTAGTCAACGCTCGCCGGCGTGTGCTCCTGCGCCTCAACCTGGCAGGAAGCGGCGTGGCTACTGAAGGTGGTGGGAGGCGGCGCAAGGTGTTGGGTGGAGGTGAGGCGATGGAAGGTGTCACCGTGGTGGGCAGTGGCGGGTGGCGGCGCTGTCACAGCGTCGGGACTGAGGGGATCGGAGATGGGGAACTACTCGACTGGGGAACGAGGTCACGATCTGCAGAGTACGTGGGACGATGGGCCTGGTTGTGATTGTGATATCTATGTAAAATGTACACTAAGATAGTGTTGGGCTGTTGGGCCTTGAGGCTGGGCTGCTTCCTCACACGCAAGTAAGCTCTATTCCGCTAATAATATGGGAAATACGGTCCATTCGGTTCTTTCGGGTTATCTAAAATTGCTGACCAGATCTCAAAAAAAAATCTAAAATTGCTGACCGAATTAACTTAATAAATTTCGGTCTTTAAAATCTAATACCCAAATTTTTTATCGGTCTTTTCGGTTTCGGTTTCGGTCTCGGTCTTTTGGTTTTTATGTCCTACTAATCTGAACCACCAAGGCCGTTCCCGGTAGGGGTGGTTTGATTGGATTCATTCCTCCGCTGTTTCTAGTTATCCACTATATTAATATTCTACTGTTTCCAAGAGAGAGGAAATGCCACAAGAGTAACATGTCTGCATACGATGTTACTCTAAAGATGGCTGTCTCGCTGGCAACTAAACAATGTTTTCAAAAATAAAGTGTCTATCCCTACTCCTAGCTGATTTTCTTTTAACACATACCGTCCATGCCATGCAATTGAAGCAAGTAATTAAATTAAAGACACATCAACACTACTTACTACTGTATTGCAAGTTTTACATATTTCAACGTAGTAGACCTAAAATGTGAAGCGGTTAACTCACCCGAAAAGTCCCTTTGTAGCTCGTCTTACATGTAGCCTTTATAAAATATTGAAATCAACAATTTGAAGCTTCAGAAAAAATCTAAGATAAATCATAGAGGTTGAAAATGATGTACTCTAATGTGCTGCAAATGTTTAACTAGAAATATTTTGTATTCTAGCCTATAAAAATGACATATTCTGACAAATCTGGAAAAAAAAAATGAAATTTGTAGTGTTCACCGCCTCGGATTTACAATTTTTCTCATTTCTACATGGCCCAAAATACAAAGTATTTCGTATTACTTTTGCACACTGATAGAACTCATCATTATCTACATCTAGATTTTTTTTCCGAATTTTTGAACTTTAAAGTAGCATTTTGAATTTTTCAAAAAAAAATGTCCTATAAGTAGGACAAGCTACAAAACGCTGCTCGAACCCTCCTTTGATATGAACAACCAACCAGTGTTTCGCACAAACAAGTGCTTGTACCATGTCAGGATTTAACTAGCTTCTTGTATCGCCAACTATCTTCCCACAACAACTGAAAGCTGATTCAGATGCAACTGTATTGAGAGGACTCGTGAGACGGTCTCGGGGCTATATATAGATGTAAATATAGGAAACTTTTAGGCATGCATCTTCCACCAACCAAAGACACCAAGGTCAACATTTTCCTCCTCAAATCCTTCTTCCAAGTATGTGTAACGCTCGTACTTGTGTACACGTGACCTCGATGAGACTTCATGGGCAGACTCTTCTTCCAACTTTCTTTTCCCTGCAATAGTTGATCCAATGGTGGTATTGCCTTGAATAGAAGGTGTCGAGTGTGCAGTGCTTGTCGCTGCAAATAACTCATATTTCTTACATACTTTCTCACCATTCTAATGCAATCTGCACTTATTTTGAAATCTGCTCCTCACAGGTAGACACCTCGCTAGAGAAGAAATCCAACTAATATTATTTCCTCCTAGAATGTAGCAATGACAAGTGTATAGTTAAAATTACTTTTTCTACAACTATTGGTTCCGCATATTACTTGTCCCCAGGATCCCAATATGTATCGAGCCTTTTGTGCATCACGGCCACCAATTCCTTCAACATATAAAAATCTGCTAACCCGGATATTTAATTGGATGGCGAATACAGAGCACAACCAGCAGAAACTCATATGCAGTTGGCTTCCTGTGAGCTGAAATGGTTAAGGTTATCTCTTCAAAAGCTTTAAGAAATTCTCTCCCATTCTTGCTCATTTGGAGTTTATTCTATCTTTTGATTGTCATACCTAGTAAGAACAAATTTGAATTGCAATGCTTCTACAAGCATTTTCCAGGTTTAATTTCATCTGGCCGGTATATCAACAAAGATATCTTCCTTTGAAGGCAGACCCAGCCCATTTCTAAATGTATTGAAATCTTGATGAAGAGTCTACACGCTTTAAGAGCTTGTGTATCTTAAACCTCCATTGATTATTTTCACTCCCTCGTGAAACTTAAGAAAAAGTTAAAGTGACAATATTTATACTAAACTTTTATACTCGTTTAATTTTTATATATGTCAAACCATGATGTTTGATAAAACATTATTTTTTCCACAAATCCATTATAAAGTTCTTTAAATTAAATATCATTAGATGAGTGAAAACTATTATGTGTCTAGCAAATTAAGAAAATTTCATCATTTATAGTGCTTAGAACTCTCTCTCTCTCTCTCTTTTGTTTTTTATATATTTTACTATTCTTGCATATCTTGCTAGAGATACCTAAAGAAGGCAACCGAAGAAATATATTTGATAGCGGTTTCTACTGCATAATTAGGCTTAAGGAAGTAAAAAAAATCCATAGTATACCAGGTAGTTCCAATGGTCTTATCCCAATGGATTGACATACAAATTTCATACTTTGGGTCATGTTCTTGTAAAAATATATTAGAATGGTGATGGGGTTTCACTATCAGGAGGGTGCTGGAAGGAAACCGAGCTTTAGAAATCCGGCCTTTCTCCAGCAGAAAAAAAACGGGATCGCCTGTATGTCGACCTGGTCGATGATAAGAAACAACCGCATACCTGGTGGCGCTATTGGGCCTGGCCCGTGAAGTCGGTTCGAATGATTCCTACGCCATGGTCTACTGTTTCTTGTTTCTTTCATCGCGTCTTCCAGTTTCTTCTCCTTCCTCTTTTCTTTCTCGACGATGCGTGTCGTACGTCTCCACTATAGTGTAGGTGACTTTGACTTTTAAAAGAATGAACTTCGCTGTTTCCTGTTTCCTTAATTCTTCCATGCATAGCTTCTTTGCTATTATATTCACACGGTTTACAAGTATGAAACCACCTAAAAAAATGTGTACATGAAGATTATGCACGTCCATGAGTAGGTTTCATTTCTATACTCAGTTTTGAGTCTCGTCGATTATAACTTCCCAATTTTGAGTAGGTGTTCCAAACCATTTTAGCTGAATTTTATCAAATTCCTCGCACTCGGTCGACATATAGGGATTTCCGAAAAAACCCAAACATGATTTCGCACCTTTGAACAATCCACCAAGGCCGTTCCGCACACGGGGCTCAGCCCACAGCCGTGTCCGGGAGGACCTTCAAATTTGAGTGTCACTACCATTCGAGGCAGGCCACGACGGATCGGTGCACGTCAATGTCAAGCACAAGAACAGGATAGAGATGCGTTCTTCTTGTGCAGCCCCACCGCATCACATGCAGGCCACCTCGAATAATACCGGGCCGGCCCAAAAGCAACAGAGGTGCGCTCCGCAAGTTGGCGGCTCAACGCGCCAACACATTGTTGGCCTCCCAATGCGACGCACTGCCTGGCATCGGCATTCGGCAACCAAGTCAAAAGCACCCAAACCATGGGAGGCTCACTCAATTGACAGCACTCACTCAGCAGGAAGCGGCTCGCCGCCGTCCGTCCGTCCGATCTCGACCGATCGGCGGTCCAGAACGCGTCGTTGCAAGCCCATGCCATGCCTTCTCTCACGTCAAATCCGCTTCTTCCACCAATACTTTGCGGCAGTGTTTTACGTCGGCAAAGAAGTTTATTTGCGTGGTTTGAGTCCGCGTCTGTCGCGTGGGGACCAGTTTAGCCCGTGTCTCCTTGTTGTTCAGGATCGACAGGGGGCCCCGGACGGAACCTTTTCATTGTATCGATTTTTTTTACACCAACACATTTGTAATTATAAATTCCACCTCTTACACTGGTTGCATTCTTATAGGAGTGACAATGTTTTACCTCGTTCGCAAATAGGATGTGGCTAGTACTCTATCAACTTCGTTTTAACCTAATTCTTGGTCATCCGATTACATGTGCGATTCACCTAAAGACATGTGCAATTGTAATTCTTGGTTGCACGAAGCAGTATGTAAATATCACGGTTAGAGACTCGATCGACTCTAAATTAATTCTCGACCGAGAATGCATTTTCTCTATGGCCTATCTATCCATGCCATGCATATCGTGTCGATCATTCTTACGCACAGGAATATAGAGTCTCAGAAGCCTTGCGACAAGCTTACGTAGAGCGCACATACGTGTCGATCATACTCTTCATGATAAGGCTTCGACGATCAGTTCGTTGCATGCAGAAAGGAGAGACGATCGAGCTTGCTTTTGATTTTATTTCCTTGTAAAGTTTGAACCGGCCAACAGAAAGCTGCTGGGTTTCTCACACGTGTAAGCAAACCGCCAAACGAGGCATACACGTCTTGCACAATTCGACCGATGGTTGATCAACTAACCCAGCTTGCCTTGCTTGCTGCTGGCTGCTGTTCATCGACAGCACTGCAAGAAACAAAAGCGTGTGAAGAGATATTGTTTATTTCTTCTTTGCTAATAAATCTCAATTAGCTAGAATGCGCAAAAAAAAAACTCAAATTAGCTAGAAAAATAATCTCAGAACCACGAAACATATTTTGTCCTTGAGCATGCATGATTCTTCTACACGTGAGGCTTGGATCGATCCTCTCACGCAAAAGAATGAAACACGTACGGGTGTCACCGTGTCAGAGGCATGTCGCCGGCGGGAGGCACACAGGACATGATCTCCGGCGGCTGAACCGCGGAGTGAGTAGGTGTCCAGCAGTCGAGCTGATGCGTGCCGGCCGGCAAACAAAACAACACCTCACCGCTTCTGTCGCCGACGTGTCCATGTCCCTGTCCTCCGGGCATCATCGTGTGCCGACGTCTCTGCCCCCTTTCAGCTCAGCCAAAAGAATCTGCAGACAATTTGCACAATCTGTATTTAATCTGGGTCATACTATAGCTGATCTTGACGTGAAACCGCTGATCTAAACAAAGGAATGCAGTTGCTTCACCGCTCCATTTCATAATGGATCTGCGCGTGATTAAGTAGAAGATCGGATTGGATTGGATTGCGATGTGCGCGATGATTTAGTCTGGACCGCAGGGTTTGTCACCGATACTGTTATATTATTACTCGGCCTTCACAAAATATCGCAATGGGAGTGTGTTCTGCTGCAAATCTAAAATGCTTTGTGGCGCAATGGGAGTGTTCTGCTGGAAATCTAAAATGCTTTGTGGAGGTCGCTTCTAGCTGAACTAACTTTGCTACAACCCGTATTTTATTTGTTGGACTGCTCGGGAACAAAATATCATGAATTCAGAGATATGAATAACAAATTGCGATTGCGTGACGCTCGTGTCATCTAAAATAACGAATCCCATCTTTAGGCGGCGAAAATACATTGTCAACTTTGCAACAAATAAAAAATATGTTTAGTTTTCTTCGAGACTCCAAGACCAGAATACAGCACAGTACGCTGTGGAGAACCCTGCAGCATCTTTACTCTTGGCCGAAGGGTTGTCGATCATATATATTACTCAGCCTTCACACAAAAATATCGCAATGGGAGTGTTCTTGGAGAAATCTAAAATGTTTTGTGCAGGTTGCTTCTAGCTCAACTAACTTTGCTTCTAGCTTAACAAACTTCGCTACCGCTAGTATTCTAGTACTATGGGCCTGGTGGTTTTGTCCTTGTCGTTACCTTAGAAACAAAAGAACATGAATTCAGAGATATCAAAGAAAAATTGTGATTGTGTAGCGCTAGCTCGCGGTGTTTTAAAAAAAATGAAACCCATCTCTAGGTGGCGAAAACACATTGTCAACTTTGCCACAAAAAATATGTTCAGTTTTCTTCGATACTTCAAGGTCAGAATGCAGCATCAGTAGACGTCCTCAAAGGCGCATACGCTGTGGAGAACCCTGCAGGAGACTGTCCAAAGCAAAGTTCGTCGTGCAGTAGTAGAACCCGCGCCGTACCGCACCAGAGATTTGACTAACGATTTTTATATCATGTACGGCTGCAAAGTTTCGAATAAGAATCTCAGATCATTCTGGAAAAAAAAAATCTGAGGTTACGTGTGAGGAGCTAGTTCAATGGCCATAGAGTCTCCGGGCGCAGAGGATCCGGCTCGCCGCGCCGCAAGTACTTTCGACTGGGAGAGGGCTTCCCTCCATATTTAAACAGTAATGCTACACCTACGGACTAAACTGCTACGGAAAACGCTACGCGCTGATGTGGAAGCCAGCGTGGAAAACTTCCTCGACCCAGGCGAAAGGTAATCTTTTAGAAATAATTATAACCATCTATCTATCCAGGCGAGGTCGTCCTCTTCCCGGGAGCCGCGGCGACCTACGCCTCGTCGACGGCGGTGCAGCAACCTGGCCCTTGTCCGTGGCGGCGGCGCGGCAACCTGACCCTCTTCCTCGGCGGTGCGGCGACCTGGAGCTCATCCGCGGGTACGCGACGACCTGGCGCTCGTCCGCGGCGGCGCGGCAAGCTCCCCCTAATCTGCAGCTTCACGGCGCTCGTCCGGCGCGGCGCGGCAACCCAACACTCGGCTGCAGCGACTCGGTGGCCTGCTCCTCTCCTTCGGCAGCGAGACGAGTTGCCCTTCTTCAGCAGGAGGCACAATCGGGTGCTCTGTTTTCCTGAAGCTTTCGTTGCCAGGAGTCACAATCGGCTTTGTTTCTCAACTTTTCCTTGTAAAAAAATCACAGCATGTCCAGTTATTCTGCTTGATCTCTATGCAAACTTGTTTCCACATATTTTGACTGCAGAATTACAAGCCTGACTATATTGTTCGTCCGAAGAAACGTCAAGAGAGCAAATAGGTCTCTAGTGCATCTTCAGAAGCAACAAAGAGGAAACTGGTGTACATCATCTTGATGGTAGGCTTGCTAGTGATCATTGTCTGATTGGAGATTGCCAAGAAACCTGAGAGATAATATTCGACGGAGGAAACATGAAACTATAGGATAATTAGCAAATATTGTTGGCACCTATGGATGGCACACTGTGAGATAATGTATTCCTGTGATCACTATATTTGAAGTTCAGTTCTGAATAAGTTTTCTTTGCAGTCCTGATATCTTTTCATGTATATGTACTTCTTCAGTATTAATGAACAAAGATTGCTTGGTTCTGAAAGATTATAGTAGGTGTAAACCCTGTCCATGTGGCTGGCAAGTTCACTGAATATTCAGTGAAACCTTACAAACAGATTAAACAAGAAGCTCTAAGGGACAACACTAGTTAGTGGAACAGTGGGTCATAATAAGAGTGAAGATCAGTGATTTAGCAACACAATAGCACTGAGAAACATCCATCACAATGTTCAACATAGTACAGAAATATTACAACTTGGTCCATCATATCATTAATCCTTCCAATTCCGTTCAAGTGTAATTCTGCAGAATTGGACAGAGCGGCAGAGGTTTGCTGAACTTGAAGCAACATACTTGTATATTTTCCTAAAATTGGAGGTATAACCATTGCCGATGAACTTCCAGATGGTAATGACGCTGCAATGGTTGGATTTGTGTTCCTAATGCCAAAATCAAACGAATCCTGGACAAAACAAATTCATAAGGTCACTTGGATGCCAAACTAATTATAAATATGAGATGAAAAATATACCTGAATTGCTCCATATGGTACTGCATCTGGCATGGTTGGGTTCATGTTACTAATCCCCAAGTTAAGTGAACCCTACAGCAAACAATTCATAAAATGACTTGGATGGCAAAGTGCTTATTAGAAACATGTAGGTTATAGATGCATACCTGGATTATTCCATATGGTGTTGTAGCAGTCATGGTTGGATTTATGACACCGGAGCGAACTTGCTGTAGAATGTCATTCTCTGAGGATTTCCTTTTTGCATTGGATCTTTTCTTTTGCAAATTCATGGAGCGAGCCTGAAATAAATACTAAATTATTGAACTTAAAAAACGTAGAGCATGTGAACAAAACAAAATATTGGGTCAAATACCTCTTGTTCAGCTTTCTTCTTCTCCTTTTGCACAGCTTTTTTTTCTCCCTTTGTTCAGCCTTTTTCTTCTTTTCTCTTCCTTGACGAATAAGCTTATCGACTATAGACTCTTTTTTCAATGAAGGAGGACGTCCAGCACATCTAACAGCTATTGGACTCAGTATGCTTTTATTTGTTGTCTCGCCATTCAATGGTTCTTGGTTGACGATTTGACATACATATCAGCCATGCTTCAAATAACCAAACAAATGTTTGAGTATCTTCATTTGATAATAAAGCACATCCTAGCAACACAGATTGTCCATGATGATTCAATCCAACAAAAGAAGCAAACGACATATCATATTTGTTCACCAAGTATGTGGTGTCAAAAGTAATAACGTCACCAAAGGAGCCATATACTGCTCTACTTCTTGCATCAGCACAAAAAACATTCCGAAGTCGAGATTCATCATCGACATCCATGAGACGAAAGGCCTCAGCATCACCACTTCCAAGTTTCAATCTTCTTGTTTTCTCTAGAAAATTCCGACATTCTTTCTCACCAAAGGTCATGTTGTCATGACCATCCGCTGCCACAACAAAAGAATTGAAACTCTTGTTTACTCGTATTCCAGCCCGGTCATTCAACTCAAGCCTCCGCTTAACATGAAAGTCTAACTTCTTGTTGCATCGAAATAATCGTGATTTGTGTGGACTTAATGTATGGTTATGATCCAAAATGACCGTCGAAAGATGAAACTTTCCTTCCGGACCACGGACAATATCAACTTTAGCTTTACAACCTAACCCAGCCGTTGGATTTGGCTTCAACATATTTCTTGAGTTTGACTGAGCCTTTCCATAGCGAGAACAACAAAGTGTAAGGTACTTCAGTTCTCCATTATCATCAGTGTTTGAGCTTCTTCTCGTCACAACCCTTTTGCTTTAGCATAATTTTTGTAATACTCTCGCACATCATTCTCGGTATCAAATGTCATCCCCAATTCAGGATCTTCAAGTAACACATCTGGTAGAGATTCACCATGGTCTTCTTCAAGTTCCACATTGCTTTTCTTATGTTGCTCGATGCCTTCATCGTCGCTTGATATAGACATGTCACTTGATTTTTGAAGACAATCAGCCCCATCACCCATTTCTGTAAATCATGATAATATTAAAATTATATCTTGACAACAGACGAATTATTGTTTAACATAGCAGAATACTAAGTTACCTGCTGATGCAGATGAACAAGGATTAGGCAAGCTAATCTGTGTTTGATCAATTGACGTGAACCTGCTTCTCTGCCCTAGAAGGATCTCTCAGCAGCTTGGCGCGCTCTGAACCAACGCAAAACCTGCATGAACCCAAGGATCAACAAAGTACTTAGGTGTAGGCTGTAGACCTGTACGAAAGTTCAGAACGTTTATATCGATCACGATTCACAAGGCAAACCTGCATGAAATCGAGCAACCCTTCAGTCCGTGAGTCCGGATACGTGCGCGCGCGTCCGTCCAAGTTGAGCACCTCGGCAGCGGCACGACGGCGAGTTCTAGCCGTGGGCTGAGGAAGATCGTTGTCTACCGGCGCGGCGGCCTGGCCATTCACGGCGGTGGAGGCGGACGCAGCTTGGCCCGGTCGATCTGATCGTGGGAAAAGACCTACGTGCAGTTCCAGCTTTTAGTTGCATGATTAGCGGGATTGATTTGGTGGACTTTCTTTTTCCGTTTCTCCCGTTCCACGTTGGATTCCAGCCCTGTCAGCGCGTAACTCGTCCGTAACTCCCCGTAGGTGTAGCATTACTGATATTTAAACGGCCCAGTGGCGGGGTGTCCAACGTGGCACATCGCTCGCGAATCTCCAATCACGCTGAAAGGTGGGACCATCCGGTACCCGAACTACCTGGCCCCACGCGCCAGTGAAACCCGAGGTGCTACTCGCGCGGTCACGCAGGATGCAGTGCCACTGGCTCCTGGGCGCCTGGCTCAAGGCCAAAGCATGGGACATTCATGGGCAGTGAATGATCGATCTGTTCGGGCTTTTTATTTTCTTCCGAAAATTTTGATGATGGAAAATTCAAAGTAGCCGCGCCCTAGTTCATGATGTTCACACAAAGCCTGCCTGGGAAATGGGAATCCATCCAGATTGACCGATTCTGCTCAACGCCTTGTCGGTCACTCGTCTCATTTTCGACCAAGCATGAAATGTTCCCTTTGCCAGATTTAAGAAGAAAAATGGAAAACACAGTATCTTTGGTCAAGAAAGCCGAGTCGGTGGTTCTGTACCCGATGCCCACAAATCTTGAAATAACAAAAAATGTGCCAAGTTTGTCCTCAGGTTATAGTACAAGGAAATAGTTTGTTCAAGAAAGCCGAGTCGGTGGTTCTGGTATCTGATGCCCGCAAATCTTCAAATAACATAAAATGTACACTACTTTATTTGGTTTTTCAAATGAGCAACGTTTTTTTGACAATCACCATGATTTGTTTATAGTAGAATAATACGGTGCAGAGATATAATCTATTGCAAAATAATCTAAGAGAATCGAGCAAATTTTCGAGATTTTTATACTCTTGGTTCTTTCATGACACAATCTTGTACACTTTTTAAGGCCACCGTAGAAATATGACATACATCAAACCACACACCTCTAAATACCAACTAGCGTTCTTTTCTACGGAAGTACTCCTACTTCTACAAGTAAATTGTGGTGATACAAAAATAGGACACGAACGAGGTGGCTGATGGCTCCATGTAACAAAGTCAGAGCAACACAGCTAGCCAGGCACACTTTGACATTTGATTAGAGCATGACCATGTTGGTTGTTGCCTTGCCAAGATTGGACCAGTGACACCACTACTCTACAATTTGTAGCCATGACGTGTTGCCAACTCTAGTTCAAAGTCTTGGCAGGTGGTGGGACAAGCTACCCCGAGTTCATCGAAAAGACAATGCACCCCAAAAGGCCAGAAAAGCAAAGCAGAGGGCACTGCGACAAAGCAAGCAAAGAACACCATGATCATTCCGGTAAACTCTGGGTGAACCGTTCGCGTTTCATCCGAGGAAACAAACAGCAATTATCAAGAAACTACTCATCGCTATCTTTACAAGTTTTTGACAGACACTATGCGAGCCAGCCAGCCCATATTACCAAGAGAAAAAGTCAGACTTAGACTGTGTTCTGCGTGGCACTGATGATTGATGGAAGCGGTTTGCAAGGAGGGGAAGCCTCCCTTATTGCTGTAGTAGTTATGTACCGGGCTGGACTAAGCAACTCAAGCCGGAGAAGAAACCAAGATATTTAATGGTAACGAAATGGAATTTGCGCCGCCTCATCTCGGCCAGTTCCGGTTGTTGTTGGTGTTGCTGGTGTTCCTGGGATTGGCATTGGCATTGCCTTGCCAGCTCCGGTTCCCTTGCTTCTGTATACTTTGTGGATCCACCATTTGTACAGTTCTCTGCCTCTTTGCTGCAATGACAATCGTTAAAATCAGGACTCAAATCACATACAGAACTCAAGCAATAAAGTTCATTGCACTTCGGCAAAATTAGTATTGCTTAACTGCTCGTTATAATCTATAAACAGAGGCGGTTGACTAGCTCAGGTCACATTTTCACGAGCAGCATGAATAATGTGATGCTCAAACAAGTAACAATAAACATAAATTCATGGAAAGTCTAACACGTACCGTTATCAAATTCTTGGTACCCTTCATGAAGCTTTCTCTTTGTTGCCTCTAGCTTTGAATTAGTTGACATCTCTAGCTTTGCATTCTTTGCGAGATCTAGCTTTGCTCGAATCGAGTTTGCATCAGAATTTCCCGCTGGTTTTTTCTACAGAGGAAGCAGAGAATTCAGATCATGCCAGCATTTGCATAAATCAAACAAGAATATATATTTTCTTCACGGTGCAGTATACTCACATCAGATGGCACCGAGTGCGGTTTGCCTTGAGCGGATGAGACACCTTGCTGCTGCTTCGGTCTCATTTGAGGTCTCCCAGGACCAGACTCGGCAGCTGAGGGCCTCGCCAGCATGGTCTCTCTTGTTTGCCCGTTGGTCAGTTCTTGAGGTCGCGATTGCCTCGCCACAGATTGTTCTTGCCTCCAGCTCTGGTCAGGGTCATATTGCTGGGCCATTGGCTGTGGCAGCCTTCTAATTGGTTCTTGGCTCCCCGGATACCGCTGCCCATTGTTCCCTGTATCTGGATAATTCCAAAAACAATCAAGGTGTCAAACACTAGCTTCCTAGCAAAGAACCATCACAGAGGGGATCCAACAAGGTCTGTTAACTCACTTCCACCATCATCCATTCCATCAAACATCCTGGAACCCTGGTTATCCTGAGAAATTCCAGATGGAACTGAGTCAGATCATGCCATGTGCCCTATTAAGATTACAACAACATGAACTGGTTGATTTGTATGTAAATTCAATACCTCGGAGAGACGCATGGAAGTACTTGGTGTGGCGAAGAGGGAGCCATCGTCCACGGAAGGAGTAGACAGCCCCCGGTCCTCCTGCTCCAGACTAGAAGGATGCATGGACTGAGGGGTGTGATCTGCGAATTGTTGCATAAGAGAATGATTAAATGGCTGATGAAGTACTACCATAGGACTAGCTTATAGGATAGACATTAATAAAGTTATGACTTGAAACATGATCAACTCTTTTGCTTGCTACCTACCAACAATGGCGTCTCCGCCGCCTCCGCTGCTCATCCACTCGTCAACTATACTCTTCCAACCCCTGCGATTCACATCAACCACGCCACGGAATGTTAATGACTAGGAAAATGGTAGTCTATCGAGAAATAAAGAAACAAAATTTGATTTTGAAGAAAGAAGGAACATACCCGACGAGCAACCGGACGAGGTGGCGAATCTGCTTGGAGTTGTGCTTGCGGAGGCTGGTCACGGCCTTCCCAATCTCAGTGACCTATCAGGAGGAATCGGCGTGAGCAGCAGGCAGGGAATACAAGAACGGATTAATAATGGATGAATCGATCAACGGATTAAGGCTGCTCATCTCTCTCACCTTCAACGTGTGTACCGTGAACTCCAGCTGCTGCAGCCGCCGGAGCAGCTCGAGCAACGCCGGCTCCGACTGAGATAACACAGCAGAACAGATTCAGCACAGACGGTTATACAAGCCAACGGCCAGCGGCGGCGGCGTGGAGAAGGAGGAGAAGGGGCGACCTTTTCGTGGTAGTTGAGGAGGACAGCCTTGATGCGCTCGGCCTCGGCGGCGACGGGGTCGTCGTCGTCGCGCCGCGGCGCGCCGTCGTCGGTGATGGCCTCGGCGCGGTCGGAGCTGCAGAGGCTGAGGACGCTGCCGGCGCCCTCGGGCAGGAGCTGCTGCTGGGCCTGCCCCTGCGGCTCCGCGGCGGGTGCCACCGCCTGCGGGCACGCGGCCGCCGCCGCCGATGCAGGGGCGCCGCCGGACGACACGACGAGGAGCGCGGTGTAGAGGCGCTCGGCTATGGCGTCGCGCCGGGCGCGGAGCGCGGCGGGGTGGTCGGAGGCCGCGACGTCGATGGCCGCGTCGATGGCGTCGAAGATGTTGTCCCCGGCTCCCCGGAAGAAGCCCACCCAGTAGTCCATGGACGGCGGCGCCATCGCCGGCCGATCGGACTCGCTCGCCAACAAACCAATCAGAACCCAATCCCCTCTTCTCGTCGCAGATTGGTTAAATTTACGTTTTTTCAGTTCCGACTCGGTTCTCCTTCCGTTACAGGATCAAACAAACCAACCAACGAACAATCAAACAAAAGAGGCTACTGCCGCGGATTGCCACGCCCAGACGCAAGAACTGGCCAGGGGGTTGGCATTACCGTCAGCCCACCCATCAATCTCAAGGAATTCTGGGCGAGGCAGATACGGAAGGAGAAGAAAAAAGAATGGTTTTTTTCCGGCGTGGTATGCTTTCCTCCTCCCCCTGATGCCTGAGTGCGTGGCTAATTCCGATCTTTGTCCTGTCTACTGCTCCTCCTACCTGTGGCTGGCTATCTACGGCGGATTCCTCTCCGCCCCCACGAGCGAGAGAGTCTGCGTCTGCGAGTGGGAGGAGGGGGAGAGGCTGCGGCGGGGTGCTTGTGGCTGCGGTGCGATCTCCCCTGATGCGTTGCGCCGCAATCCAGGCCTGCTCAGCGCAGCTCGATCGTGGCCGTACAGAGGCTCAGGGGCTGGGAACGGAGGGTGTGCGTAGCGACATGCTCTGGCTTCGCTAGCCCTAGCTGGTGGGTGCGGCGATACGGCGTGTTTCTCGAAACTGCTAGGGGCACGCACCGCACGCATATTATGCGAAAATTGTTTCCGTTTTGTTTCCTTGTTTGTTTGATGCGGGGTGGAATTCAAACATGTGGCTTCGTCTCACTTGTTACCTATCCCTCCATCCTGCAATATACATCATGTATCATAAGGTGTTATTATAATATATTCTTTTCCAGCTAGTCTCGTGTACAAAATGTACAAGGAACAATACCAAGATCATCAAATTTTTGAACCGGTAGTCAAAGTGTTTTCTTTTTTTATCAGATTAAAACCGATTAGTACACGGGATGAATACGTAACATCGATAATAGATCTAGCCATCGTATTTAGCTAGTGACCTAATCTATATAACTTGATCATGTACTTACAGCCTCAATGATTTGTGCTCTCATAAAATTCTAAAAAGGACCAATTCATGGTGTAACTGTTCGAGTAAATTTAAAAACGTTGAGATCTCACTTTTACTTGATGGTTGTTTGAGTCAGGGCCATAATGTTCTATGTTGCAAGCTTGTAAAGTCTGAAGGTGCTTGATGGATCTGTCTTCTCGATCAAGGTTGTTTCACTTAATTTTTTGACCTGGGACGAGTTAAACTAAATATAATTATATCGAACTTTTATACTTTCTTATGTTTTTATCATATTGTGATTTTAACAAATTTTAGTTACCATGGATAACCAATTAATTATGCAATGGTTTTTTCTTAATGATTTTAAATTATATAGTTGTAATGTTTATCATAAAAAAATATGTTATACAAATGGTTTCCTTTGTGAGACTTGTCGTTAACATGATACGAAACCATTTCAAATGTGAAAAGGAAGAACACACTCGTTCGTCATTTTTTTAGTTGATGAAGTATGTAGCGTATATGTATATTATTATGTGGGTGTACTTATATGTTTTTAGTATTTCTAAATATTTTGGTAGATATTCCAAAGCATATATTCAACAAGATATTAATAGAGGTGTGTAATCTACGGTTATGTTATAGGGAATATTTAGAAGTTTCGTGAGTATAATTGAACACTTGGCATGATTAGTTTTTCCTTGATGAAATGTGTCCTACAAGTTACCATGAAATTCAGTAATAAGTTCATATATATGTGGTTTGTGTTGAATTAGCATGGATTAAAATAATCACTGATAAACATAAAATATTATGGGTTCTACTACTTTTGTGCACACAAATCTCAACGGCTATATTTGCCCATGCAACGCGTATGTGTACATAATTTCTCCTATTAATTAGTTTCTCAAATAATATGTCAAACATGAAATTAATCATTGGAAATATATATACCAAAAAAATAATATATCACGTGGAAGGCATCCATATGGGAGAGTATCACGGAACGGAGGGCAGCCGTGTGTGCGTATGCTCGTAGCGATATGTTCTGGCTTCGCTAGCCCTAGTTGGTGAGTGTGGCGATACGACGTGTTTCTCGAAACTGCTAGGAGCACGCAAGGAACACATATGCGAAAAATACTTTCGTTGTTTCCGTTTATTTCCTTGTTTGTTTGATGCAGCGTGGAATTAAAATTTGTGGCACCATCTCACTTGTAATCAACTCCCTCTGTTCCGAATTATGAAATGCTTTAGCCTTTTCCTAATCCACATGTATCTAGAGTATGTTTTAGTGTGTCGATTCACTCATTTCAATCCGTTTGTAGTTCATAATTGAATTGTGAAATCTTTTGATAATTTAAAATGCAGAAAGTATATTATTTTCCAGCTCGCCTTATGTATACTTCAAATATTTATTAAGTGGGCTGCTTAATTGGAATGTGTTCTTTGCTTTTAAATGTGCAGCACTACCACCACTTGTTGGAATCTCCATAGTAGTGAGGATTAGCTAGCTAGCTCGCTAGTTGTCATCCAGAACTCGAGTTGGAGATTTTTTTTTCCTCGCTTGAGTTGAGACGGTAGGGTATGCTTGGTTGGTTGTGAATGTTATTTCAATATACTCTTTTAGTGGAGGGGCGCATGTTTCACGATTTCTCCGGTCTCTTTGATTGTGTAAGAAATAAATTAAGCGTTTGTGGTTAATATAGACATATCGTGCGAGATGACATATGCTTGGTTTCATAAGAGAATCTCTTGAATATCTTACTTGTTGTGATTCAATTTGATCGGATATGTTGGTGGACCAAATTTCAAAAGTTACTGAAGATGTGAATGTCGTGTCTAGTCCCTTTGTCAATAAATATATTCGGTCTGCATGAACATATTTTAACTCGATTGAGAAATAGTCAATTATCATCTGACTAATTACATTTCACGTATTATGGTGATTGTCTTATATATTGTGTGAATATACACACCACAATACCTTTAGCTACGTACGAATCTGAACAAACTAAAATAACTTATATTTAGAAACAGGATTGCTATGTTGATGCTCTTTATGACACGAAGCAGACCCATGTGAGATGTGACCGTCTTGCTGCCACTGGATAACACAATTAGTTGTCTAGATTATAAATTTTTATTTGTAATTATATATAATTGTAATAGAAGATGTAAAAATAACGACTAGTGAACCAAATTATTACTTCGGTATAACATATTTTCATATATGTAAAATCGATTGTAAAATAGTCAACTATCATTCTACTGATATAATATTGCCTTTTACGTACAAAAGACGAATGTATCCATGAGGTATCGAGGTGGCGGTGAGGATGTCACATCACGCAAGCAGAAGCAAAACAGGCAGCGACATAACGAATATATTAACTAATGTGTCAATGGAGATTACATGTTTATTCATACAAATACCGTGGCATCCTCACCGCCACCTCAAGGGTAACAAAATTAATTGCCTAGAGTTTAAAATGGTGGACATGCATGCACCATTTGAAGAAAAAATTGTGCAAATGCACCGGTGAGAAAATACCAATGGTGTGTGCCTCATCTGGATCACTGGATGCATATCCCTAGAACATTTTCAGAATCTTACATGTTTATAAGATGATATGAAAACAAAAAATATCATAAATATGCGTGAAGCAAATTCATGCATGCATTGCAGCGTGTTGGTCAAAGAGAGAAAATATGCATGCACCTTCAGTGGTAAGGAGTACATCTGTACATGTGAACCGGCCGGTCCACCGAGGGGTCCAAACCTGTACATGAGACTGTACAC
The DNA here is from genome assembly GCA_947311845.1 of Poa pratensis. Taxonomy (NCBI): domain Eukaryota; kingdom Viridiplantae; phylum Streptophyta; class Magnoliopsida; order Poales; family Poaceae; genus Poa; species Poa pratensis. The sequence goes on from CAMZMU010000052.1 coordinate 45,293,775, forward strand.
ACACAGCCAGAGGAAAGATGGAAACTACAGACCCCGTCTTGTACGTCGCCCGTGCCTCCGACGAATCCCGCCGCTGGGTGAAACTGTAGGAATCCCCGTCTTCTGAAAGTGAAACGAGGCGCCCTGGTAGATCCGCTTCGCGAAGCTGCAGCCTGCAGTGGGACGTCGTCACGCAGCAACGGGACACGGCGCAGCTGCCGTAGCCACAACCTTTTCACCCAGAAATTTCACGGGACACGGCGAGAGCGCGCGGGGCATTTGGGCTTCGTCTTGCTTGTGCTCTGGGTTACGCTGCCGCCGGAGAGCCCACCGACCGGTCGTACGGGCGGGCAGAAGTTTCGTCGTACGTACGCTCGGCGGCGATGCGGCAGGACCAGGACCGTGCGGGGAGACGGGACTAGGCAGCGTCAGAGGCTGATTTAGCTCACTGCTCACGCGTATGGCTTCGTGTGTGTGTCACCGTGCGACCGACTGACCGAACCTGCAGCTCGGGTCAATGGTATACGCCGTACGTACGTGCTAGCTGAGGTGGCTGCCAGGTGCTTCGTCACTCTCTGCTTCGTGTGCATGCATGGTAGCGTGCGACCGTGCGTGTCCTCACCTGCTTCAGTGGAGTAGAGGGTGTCTGTCAACACGTTTAGGCCGTCTTAGGATGACTTCAACGGGACGACGCATCGAGTCCACGCGCATCCGTTCGTGTCCATGAGGGCCAAAAACACGGCCCAACGGGGCGACGCAAACGGACCGCGGTCCATTTTTTGGTCCGCCGCGACGCATCCCTGACCCAAATTTGGGTCACCGATGCGTCGGCCCCGGACGCGAAACGGAGCTCTTTTGTGTCCTCCCCTGATCCGCCTCTGGCCCGCAAATCATTTCCACCCCAATCTCCTCCTCCTCCGCCCCTCTCGCCGCCACCGCCGTCGCACCCTCGATTTGGCACCGCAGGCCATTCCGGGGACGCCGTCACCGGAGCAGGTGCTTCCCCGCCGTCACCGGAGCAGGTGCTTCCCCACCGTCACCGGTGAATCTTGCGGCCAGGAGCGTCCACAGCGCCCCGCGACAGACACGCCGCCCACAAGGTGTTCGGCCGTTCGCCCCGGCTACTCAGGTACGTGTGCAAGCCCGATGGATGAGGAGGAGGAGCCGTTTCCGGATGAGGAGGTCCTTGTTCAACCGCATCCGGGTGGGCGTGATGCATTTTGATGACTACTTCATGTGCAAGCCCGATGCATGTGGTATGAGGGGCTTCTCGTCGTACCAGAAGTGCACCGCCGCCATTCACATGCTTGCGTATGGGATTGCCGGCGATCTTGTGGACGAGTATGTGTGCATGAGCGAGTCCACGTGCCTGGAAGCCATGTACAAGTTCTGCGCGGCCGTGGTGCAGGTGTTCGGGCCGGAGTACCTGCGGGAGCCCAATGCTGCCGACATGACTCACCTCCTGGCAATCAACGAGTCAAGAGGCTTCCCTAGGATGCTCGGGAGCATAGACTGTATGCACTGGGAGTGGAGGAACTGCCCATTTGCTTGGCAGGGGCAGTACAAGCGCCATGTTGGGGCCTGCACGGTCATACTTGAGGCCGTGGCATCCCAGGACCTCTGGATTTGGCACTCGTTCTTTGGCATGGCCGGCTCGCATAATGACATCAATGTGCTCCAGCGGTCTCCGGTGTTCAATAGCCTCTCCAATGGCCTGGCACCCCAGGTGACCTTTGAGATCAATGGTAACCAAAGCCCTATTACCTTGCTGATGGGATCTACCCACATGGACAACATTTGTCAAGACAATCTCCAATCCCAATGATGAGAAGAAGAAGAGGTTTGCCAAGGAGCAAGAGAGCACAAGAAAGGATGTAGAGCGTGCATTCGGTGCTCTACAGTCCCGATGGGCTATTGTGCGCCATCCTGCTCGGACATGGGACAAGGACCAGCTGTGGGAGGTGATGACAGCGTGCGTGATCATGCACAACATGATCGTGGAGGACGAACGCGACGATGGCTTGAATGATCAGGCATGGCAGTTCCGGGGTGAGTTGGTTGAGCCCGAGGGACCGTCCACATTTGCTCAGTTCCTCGACTTCCACCGTGACATTCGTGAGAAGGTCTCCCATGTTCGGCTCCAAAACGATTTGGTGGAGCACGTCTGGCAGCACTACGGCAACCAGGGTGACCAGGGCAGTAGTTCCATTTGATGAACTACTTGTCTTATTTATTTGGTTTGTAATGCATTGAACAATTTGTTATTTGTGAAACTGTTTGTGTTTGTTTGTGTTTGTTTGAACTATTTGGATTGTAATAATAAGTAGTTGATGAACTATTTGGATTGCTTTTATGAATTGTATTATTTATGTTATTTGAGCTTATTTATTATGCTTCATAATTGCTCGACTATATCAATGAAAACCCCTGGCCGTTTGTGGCCCATCTCCCCTATATATCAATGAAAAGAGCCCATATAGGGCCTGGTTAGTTGAAAAAAAAATTAAGGCGGACTCGATGCGTCGCCCCGTTGGGGGCAGTGGCCGAAAAGGGGCGGACGTGGGCCGGACATGGGTCCTTTTGGCGACGCAAATGGATCAAACGTGGACCAAACGCGCGTCGTTTGCGTCGCCCCGTTGGAGTCATCCTTAGAGCATCCACGGGGGCTCTAAATGTGTGTCCGGCACCCCCTAATTGGGCCTCCTTTGGAGGTGCCGGACATGTGTCCGGTCAATATTTAGAGGCCGCCCACAGCGGTACTCTCCAAAGGCCCACCCCCAATCGCGAGCAAATTGTCGAACACCTCGGGGGCGTTCAAATTCATTTTAGAAAACTTTAAAAAGTTCAAATTTCATTCATATTTGTTATATATTACAAAAAGCTTGAATGAAATTTAAACTGCAGCCTAGCGCCCTAGCCTACAGGTCGTCCCACCAGTCGTCGCTGTAGTCCTCGATCTTTACCGGCGCCGCGGAGGAGCCAGCACGGCTGGCGGACGCGCCGTCGTGGCGCGGCGGGCGGCTGGAGGATGCGCCGTCGTTGCTCGTCACACGGCTGATGGAGGGGCCGCCGGAGGAGGAGGAGGCCGTCATCGCCAGGGTCGCCAAGAGGCCCGGCGAGTCCTGCTCGATGTCCACCACGAACACGGAAAGCGCCGCTAGGAAGCCCGGGCTGTCGCCGTCGTGGTCGTTCCGCAGCTCGGGCAGCACGTCGTAGCCATAGGGGATGGTCTCCACCGGCATTGCCTCCGCCCTGGGTTGACGGAGGAAGAGGCGCCCGCGCGGGCGTGGCGGCGAACGACGGCGGCGTTCGCCGATGGTGATGCCGCCACCACCGCGTGGCGGCGAGCGGCGCGCAACCTGGCGTCGTCGTCCTGGCGGAGTTGGGAGGAGGCGGTAGGGAATGGCGCTGCCCGTGGCAGCGTGGTGACGCGCCGCATCGATGGCTGAGGCAACCGTGTGGCCGGTTGCTCTCCACCAGTCTTTGCGGCCGGCGGTGTTGTACCGCGTGGTGCGCGATTTGGGGCCGTCATTCGTGGCGATGACCGCCGCCCGCTCGCGCTCGAAGCGGTCCAGCCAGCGGCCCCAGTTGGCCTGCCCGTCATCGTTCTCGGGAGGCGCTGCTGCGCCGGCGTCATCCAGCTGCGCCGGCGAGTGATAAACCTCCACATTTGCTCGTCCGTCTCGGGGAGCGGTGGCACGGGAGGCCACCGGCCGAGACGGACCAGCCTTTGGGCAGCCGGCAGTCGTGAGGCGCGAGGAGCCCGTAGCGGTGCAGCTCCCAGGCGTCCTCGCTTAGGATGGTGCGGCCGCTGGATGCCATGACGGCTCGCCGGAGGTGGAGAGGAGAACGATAAGGTGGAGAGGAGGGCGGGGTGGATAAGCACGTCCACGGGCGCCGGCTTTTAACATGGCCAGGGGCGGTGCGGCCGGCGTTAATGCGACGCGTGGGGAATCGGCAACGCCGGCCGCGTGGCCTGGCCGCCTGTGGAGCCGTCGCGTCGCCTGGCCGGCGTAAATGGTTTGCGTGCGTACAGGCGCACCGGCGTCCAGTCGCGTGATACGTCTCAAATGTATCTATAATTTTTGATGTTCCATGCTGTTATTATATCAATTGCTACATGTTTTGGTTACACTTTATATCATTTTTATGCATTTTCTGGGACTAACCTATTAACAAGATGCCACAGTGCCAGTTCCCTGTTTTCTGCTGTTTTTGGTTTCAGAAAATCTATTAAGGAAATATTCTCGGAATTGGACGAAACAAAAGACATCGTCAATAATATCACGAGGAGATCACGGAGTCCAAAGGGGAGTCGGAGCAGACCCACCAGGGGGCCACGCCACACTATGGCGTGGTGGCCCCCCTCGGCCACCGACGCCGCCTCTTCGCCTATATATTCTCCGCGACGCGAAAACCCTATTACGGTCGATCATATTCCACGAAAAGTTCCGTCGCGGCCGTCATCGTCAATCTCAGATCGGAGGAGTTCTGAAGCTCTTCCCGGCACCCTGCCGGAGGGGAGATCATCACCGGAGGGCTCTACATCACCATGCCTGCCTCCGGAGTGATGCGTGAGTAGTCCACCCCTGGACTACGGGTCCATAGCAGTAGCTAGATGGTTGTCTCTCTACCTTGTGCCTCCATGTTTAGATCTTGTGAGCTGCCTAACATGATCAAGATCATCTTATTGTAATGCTAGATGTTGTGTTTGCTGGGATCCGATGAATATTGATACCATGTTTATTCAAGTTGTTTATCTATGTGCTCTTGATCTTGCATGCTCTCCGTTGCTAGTAGATGCTTTGGCCAAGTAGATGCTTGTGACTCCAAGAGGGGGTATTTATGCTCGATAGTGGGTTCAGTCTCTAGATATCTGGATCAGTGACAGAAAGGTCTAAGATGGTAGATGTGCTGTTGCTACTAGGGATAAAACATTGGTGCAGTGTCCAAGGGCACTTGTATTGATTACATTACACACTTTACTTCATGCAATAATCTGTTGTTAGCAACTTAATACTGAATGGATGCGGATGCTGCCTTGAAGGTGGATTATTTAGGCATAGATGCTGTTGGAATAACGGTCTATGTACTTTGTTGTAATGCCCAACTAGATTTCATAGTAGACATCTTGGCATGTATTGCATTGTTATGCCCTCTCTATTTGTCAATTGCCCAGCTGTAATTTGTTTACCCAACATGCTAGTTATCTGTTCTGAGAGAGACACCACTAGTGAACTGTGGACCCTGGTCCAATTTCCTCATACTGTTTACACAACCTGCTGCAATCATCTGTTTCCTGTTACTTGCTGTTTTTCCTGCTGTTTTCCACACCATACGTTTAACTCTTTGTTTCTGCAAGACCGGAGAGATTGACAACCTCTCTGTTTCGTGTTGGGCAAAGTTCTGGTTTGTGTCTGTGCAGATTCCACGTTGGTGCAAGCTCCCTAGCGCCAGGGGGAGTCAACATCAACAACCTTCCGATAGATCGTCAAGTCCTACTGGATTGATAACCTTGGGTAGATTTTCAAGGGAAAACTTCTGCTGTCTACATCATAACCTTCCTCTTGGGGTTCACCAACACGTAGCCATCAAGCTGTTTTCTGGCGCCGTTGCCGGGGACTTGGAGGCTATTGGAAAGGGGAGTCTCTCAGTTCCAATCTCTTTACTTTTTTTTTGTCTTGTTTTATTTTTGTTTTGCTTGCTGTTAAAAATCAAAAACCCAAAAAAATTAAATTCCTGCATCTAGTTTTTAATTTCGAGTTGCCCTGTTGCTTGTTTTAGGCTTGCTAAAATGAGTAATCCTGAAAATACTAAGTTGTGTGACTTTACTAGCACAAACAACAATGATTTTATCTGTACACCCATTGCTCCACCTGCTTCTAAAGCAGAATTTTATGAGATTAAGCCTGCACTGTTAAATCTGGTTATGAAAGAGCAATTTTCTGGTGTTAGTACTGATGATGCTGCTGCCCACTTAAACAACTTTGTTGAACTTTGTGATATGCAAAAGTATAAGGAGGTAGAGAGTGATATTATTAAGCTGAAATTGTTTCCTTTCTCTTTAAGAGGAAGAGCTAAAGATTGGTTGCTATCTTTGCCTAGAAATAGTATTGATTCCTGGACTAAATGCAAAGATGCTTTCATTGGAAAATATTATCCTCCTGCTAAAATTATCTCTTTAAGAAGTGGTATTATGAACTTTAGGCAACTTGATAATGAGCATGTTGCCCAAGCTTGGGAAAGAATGAAGTCTTTGGTTAAAAATTGCCCCACTCATGGACTGACTACTTGGATGATCATCCAAACCTTTTATGCAGGACTAAATTTTTCTCAAGGAACTTATTGGACTCGGCTGCTGGAGGGACCTTTATGTCCATCACTTTGGGTGCTGCTACAAAGCTTCTTGATGATATGATGGTAAATTATTCTGAATGGCACACTGAAAGGGCTCCAACTGGTAAGAAGGTAAATTCTGTTGAGGAAATTTCCTCCTTGAGTGATAAAGTTGATGCTATTATGACTATGCTTTCGAATGGACATGGTGTTGTGGATCCAAATAATATTCCTCTTGCTTCTTTGGTTGCTCATGATGAGAAAAATGTTGATGTAAACTTCATTAAAAATAACAACTTCAACAACAATGCCTATAGGAATAATTTTGGTAGCAACAATTATAGGCCATATCCTGCTAATGGTAGCAACTCTTATGGTAATTCTATGGTAATTCCTACAGTAACAATAGAAGTGTGCCCTCTGATCTTGAAGTCATGCTTAAGGATTTTATTAGCACACAAACTACTTTTAATAAAACTGTTGAGGAAAAGCTAGGAAAAATTGATACTCTTGCTGCTAAAGTTGATAGTCTTGCTCATGATGTTGAAATGCTGAAAATAAAAGCTATTCCTAGTGATATTAGAGAGAGTAAAACACTCAATGCTATCCAAATTAAAATTGATAATAACATTAGGATGCTTGCTGAACTTCATGAAAGATGGGAGAGAGAAGAAAGAGAAGCTGAAATTGCTGAACAAAATAGTGTTGTTAGAGTTTGCACTATTTTTACTAATGAAACAAATGATGCCTCACATGCTAATGCGCCCCCTACTGTTAGTGAAAAGATAATAAGTGTTGGAAATGTCTCTACTACCTCTACAAAAAGTTTTAAATTGCCTGATAGCACTACTTTTGTTCCTAGTAAAAGTGCTGAAATTTTTAGAGGTGTTGGTGATAATTGCTCCATTGTTTTTGATGACAACAACTTCAATTTCGAAAATTGTAACATAACTGAAGTCATCATGTTCTTGCAAAAGCTAGCTAAGAGTCCTAATGCTAGTAAAATAAATATGGCTTTTACTGAACATATTATCAAAGCTCTCATGCATGCTAGGGAAGAAAAATTAAAACTTGAAGCTTCTATCCCTAGGAAGTTAGATGATAATTGGGAACCTGTTATTAAAATGAAACTGAGTGAGTTTGAATGCAATGCTTTGTGTGACCTTGGTTCTTGTATTTCGGTTATGCCTAAAAATTTATATGATATTCTCAAGCTTGCACCTTTGGAAAAATGTCATTTGGATGTTCACTTTGCTGATTCTTCTATGAAGAAACCTTTAGGAAAAGTTGATGATGTTTTGATAATGGTTAATAACAATCTTGTCCCTGTTGATTTTGTGGTTTTGGATATTGAATGCAATCCTTCTTGTCCTATTGTTTTGGGAAGACCTTTTCTGAGAACTGTTGGTGCTGTTATTGATATGAGAGAGGGGAATATAAAATTTCAATTCCCACTCAAGAAAGGTATGGAACACTTCCCTAGGAAGAAGATGAAATACTCACATGATACTAGTGTCAAGACAAATTATGGTTTTGGATTTTCTGGTCTTGACAATACTTGATGCATCTCTTCATGCCTAGCTCAAAGGCATTAAAGAAAAGCACTTCTGGGAGATAACCCATGTTTTTATTTGCTGTTTTATTTTTGTTTTCTTGAGTCAAGGATGCTTGTTTACCTCTGTAGCAACTCCTTTGTATCTTTTATTTGCTGTTTTGTTGTGCCAAGGAGAGTTACTAATGCAAAGTTGGTTTTATTTTCGGGACTGCATTGGGACAGATTGCTGTTCGTCACCGTTTAATTCAGTAGAAAATCAGAAAAAATCGAAAAATGCTGAAATTTTTGTGCATGTTCCTGATGATGTTACGCAACTTTCATTATTTCAAAAGTTTTTCATCTGAGCATCGTAAGTGCCTCGAAAAAATTCGTCATACAGACTGTTCTGGTTTGACAGATTCTGTCTTTTATTTTGCATTCTCTCTTTTACAAGTTTTTAAGTGGTTTCTTTTCGTGTAAAAGTGCCCACTTGAGCCTAGTAACAGTGGCTAATGTTTAAAATAGTTGGCTTGTGAGTTTTGTCTTTGCTAGAACTTTGAAGTATTATCTTTTAGTGCACTAACCTGCTAATGAGAAAAGCTGTTAAGTTTTGGTGTGAAGGAAGTTTTCAAGTGTTGATAGAGGAGAATGATATTACATGATCAAGAAGAGTGAAGAGCTTAAGCTTGGGGAGGCTTACCTCCCCAGCATATTTCAAGAAGACTCAAGCATCTAAGCTTGGGGATGCCCAAGGCATCCCCTTCTTCATCTACAAATTATCAGGTCATCTCTAATGGTGCTATATTTTTATTGCTTCATACTAGTGTACTCTTCCTTGGAGCGTCAGTGTGTTTTTGTTTTCAGTTTGTTTTGTTTTGTTTGCTGTGCTATACTTGTTGGATCCTAGCATTCATGTTTGGGAGAGAGACACGCTCCACTTTTTCATTAGAATACTCTTGTGCTTCACTTATACTTGTTGAGTATTCCTGTCTAGTTGCTGTTATTGCTGTTAGCTCTCAGTTTTTCATACATCTCTTGTTAGAGCTTTCAGTTTCTTTTGAAGAAAGTACTCTCTTGCTTCACTTATATCTGTTTGGAGAGTTGTCAAATAAGTTGATTGGTGTTTGGTTGGACCAGAAAAATGCTATGCATGTGGTAGTGGTATAAAATGCTTACATGAATCTTTTTAGATCGTTGTCTTGAGTAATTTGATGCTTGCCAATTGTTTTGAGCTGTCAAGTAATTAATGTTTAAGCTTGTGCATCATGTAAGTAATGGCTATTAATGAAGAACTACTATAAGGATTTTCTGCTATAATAATCTGTTGCATGATTGGAAGTCCATAGTAGTCTAGATAATTTTTGGATGAAGGCTATGTGTTAACAAGGAAGACAGTGGGAGTCTATGGTTCGTCAAACCTTGTGTTTTATGTACACTCTTGCTATTCCAGTTGATAATGATGTTTGCTTATAATAACTTGCTAGCCTAAACTCTGTACTAAGAGGGAATGCTTCTTGTACATCCAAAACCTTGAGCCAAATCCATGCCACCTGTGTCCACCATACCTACCTATTATGTGGTGTTTTCACCATTCCAAGTAAATTTCTTCATGTGCTATCTACTAACTACTCAAAACAATTTCCTTTTTGTGTCACTACTTGAAAAGCTCATAAGGACGTAGTAGTGAGATTTGTCATCTTCCATGCTAATTAATTTACAAGGATTGGCAGCTTCATCTGCTTCTCCACCTTTTATTTTGCATTAAAGAGCTGGTTAGTCCACCCTATAAATAAATAAATAGACACTCCTCCATGGTGAATGTTGGTGGGCACCCGAGGATTCGGTTAGCCATGGTTTGTGGAAAGTAAATGGTTGGGAGGAGTGTCACCAATAAGTGCTTGTTACAAGTGCAGTCCTAAAAACTCTCGGAACCGCTCTAAAAGTTAGTTAGCCATGGAAGATGACAAGTACCTGCTATTTGATTTGTTGACACCTGTATACACCATTACCTTACAAAACAATATTTTATGCTCTCTATATGCCTTCGGGAACTACAGCTCTAGCACATGATGTTAATCCCTGCTTCCCTCTGCGAAGGGCCATTCTTTTACTTTTATGTTGAGTCAGTTTTCCCACTTCTTTCTGTCTACTTAAGCAAACATCATTGTCAACTCCAGTATAACAGTTTTTACATAACTTTGTGTTTGGTTGATCATATTCTTTGCATTGACATTATCTATATGATATACATGTTGAAAGTTGAAGCAAAAGCTGAAGCTATTATCTTCCTTTGTGTTGATACAAACACTTTCATGTTGAGAATTATTGCTGCTGTGAACTAACTATTATGTTAGACTATTATATCTCTAAATGTTTTATAGTGTTATTCATGAAAGTTTGCACTTGTGTGATCACTTATGTTTACTCTTTATTTACTTGCTTGCAAACTATAGACCATTGGCTTGGATCACTTCATTCAGATCATGTGCATTACATTGTTATTTGATCAAAGATTGTGTTGGTAGCATGTCACTTCAAAAATTATCTGTTTTTATCGTTTACCTACTCGAGGACGAGCAGGAACTAAGCTTGGGGATGCTTGATACGTCTCAAACGTATCTATAATTTTTGATGTTCCATGCTGTTATTATATCAATTGCTACATGTTTTGGTTACACTTTATATCATTTTTATGCATTTTCTGGGACTAACCTATTAACAAGATGCCACAGTGCCAGTTCCCTGTTTTCTGCTGTTTTTGGTTTCAGAAAATCTATTAAGGAAATATTCTCGGAATTGGACGAAACAAAAGACATCGTCAATAATATCACGAGGAGATCACGGAGTCCAAAGGGGAGTCGGAGCAGACCCACCAGGGGGCCACGCCACACTAGGGCGCGGCCCAGGGTGGGCCCGCGCCCCCTATGGCGTGGTGGCCCCCCTCGGCCACCGACGCCGCCTCTTCGCCTATATATTCTCCGCGACGCGAAAACCCTATTACGGTCGATCATATTCCACGAAAAGTTCCGTCGCGGCCGTCATCGTCAATCTCAGATCGGAGGAGTTCTGAAGCTCTTCCCGGCACCCTGCCGGAGGGGAGATCATCACCGGAGGGCTCTACATCACCATGCCTGCCTCCGGAGTGATGCGTGAGTAGTCCACCCCTGGACTACGGGTCCATAGCAGTAGCTAGATGGTTGTCTCTCTACCTTGTGCCTCCATGTTTAGATCTTGTGAGCTGCCTAACATGATCAAGATCATCTTATTGTAATGCTAGATGTTGTGTTTGCTGGGATCCGATGAATATTGATACCATGTTTATTCAAGTTGTTTATCTATGTGCTCTTGATCTTGCATGCTCTCCGTTGCTAGTAGATGCTTTGGCCAAGTAGATGCTTGTGACTCCAAGAGGGGGTATTTATGCTCGATAGTGGGTTCAGTCTCTAGATATCTGGATCAGTGACAGAAAGGTCTAAGATGGTAGATGTGCTGTTGCTACTAGGGATAAAACATTGGTGCAGTGTCCAAGGGCACTTGTATTGATTACATTACACACTTTACTTCATGCAATAATCTGTTGTTAGCAACTTAATACTGAATGGGATGCGGATGCTGCCTTGAAGGTGGATTATTTAGGCATAGATGTTGGAATAACGGTCTATGTACTTTGTTGTAATGCCCAACTAGATTTCATAGTAGACATCTTGGCATGTATTGCATTGTTATGCCCTCTCTATTTGTCAATTGCCCAGCTGTAATTTGTTTACCCAACATGCTAGTTATCTGTTCTGAGAGAGACACCACTAGTGAACTGTGGACCCTGGTCCAATTTCCTCATACTGTTTACACAACCTGCTGCAATCATCTGTTTCCTGTTACTTGCTGTTTTTCCTGCTGTTTTCCACACCATACGTTTAACTCTTTGTTTCTGCAAGACCGGAGAGATTGACAACCTCTCTGTTTCGTGTTGGGCAAAGTTCTGGTTTGTGTCTGTGCAGATTCCACGTTGGTGCAAGCTCCCTAGCGCCAGGGGGAGTCAACATCAACAACCTTCCGATAGATCATCAAGTCCTACTGGATTGATAACCTTGGGTAGATTATTCAAGGGAAAACTTCTGCTGTCTACATCATAACCTTCCTCTTGGGTTCACCAACACGTAGCCATCATCGCGTCGCGTTGGAAACCGTCGACGACTGCGCCATTAACGCGGCCAGACCGGCCTCTTGCACGGCGCGATAAATGACGCCTGGTCAGGGCTGTGCGTATGACGGGCGGGCCAACGCTGTCAGGGCCATGGCCGAGGCGATGTCCGGTACCCCAGGAGGGCCTCCATCCTGGAGGTGCCGGACACAAAATCGTTCGGGGCGAAACTTTGAGGGTGCCGTTGATGGGCGTTTTTGGTGCCCGGCCCCCCAAAAGGCTTTTGGGGGTCCTTTAGATGCCCCCGGTGGAGATACTCTTAGTGCTCCTGAATCAGACACTGGCTACGGCGCATAATGTGATCTGCAGTTAGCTGAGCAACTCTTCACTTACCGAACTGATCGATCGCGAGTGCTCGGTGGACATCGACGGTTCTGAACACCGTAAACTGTATTAGTGCATCTTTGGCCGCGGTTTGAAAATACGTACTCCATCCATTGTAAGTTAGTTGACTTGCATTTGACCATGTACGCATGTACCTAGATTTATCTAGTGTCTTGATACCTCCATTCCTGTAAAAATGTGTGTCAAATAATTATAGACGAAGCGAGTACAACACATATTTAACATGTTACAGTTAAATGTTTATAATTCAACAATCGTAAATTTAGCACTAATAATTTATATTTTATTTAAAAACTTACACATATTGTAACAAACTAGTCGAACGCCCGTGCGTTGCTACGGTGAACTAATACTTTTCTTTCCCAGACATATAAATATAGTGCACACAATATTCACATGTATACAAAGAAATAAACACATAATTAAAAAAAAAATCCTGCTATACCTGAAATGCCCGTGTGTTGCGACATAATAGAAGTGTGAGAATACAAACTTGGCAACCTATTTTATAAGCAAAATTAACAAACTTGGTAAGCTATTTTATAAGCAAAATTAATTGCCACATCGTAATGCACTCGTTGTTAGTTAATTGTGTTACCAGACAATATATAGGGAGATAAAAATCAAAGAAATACATGTATGTCTTTCTAATCTCTAATACAAAATTCGTAGAACTTTTTTAAAAAAACATCCGCCATTAGTGGGCTGTTTTACAGTTACGATAAAGTAGCTCTATGTGGAATATTGTGTACTTGCTCTAAGTACAGGTAACCCCAAAGTGCTTAAATTTGCATAACCAAAATTTGTGCAATTTTCACACGAAAGAATTGTGAAGTTTTAGCAAATAAAACTACAATTGCTAGCCATTAGGTTATACATAGAGAATAGTTGGAACTTGGATTAGCTTTCTCCTATCTGCGAAATAATATTCAGATGGTTGGATAAGGTGGGGGAGATAAGAAGACATGGGGTTATATGCAAATTTGCCAAGATTGCTTCCTGTCCGTTAGATACAAATCGAACAATTGTGGACAAAAGATGGCAGACACACCATCATCACCAACCGTGGTTTTTATAGGAGTAGTTTTTTTTTTACCGTGAACGCTAGCCAATACATACCGGCATTTCTTGTGACCCGCCCTGGCCTCAGCAGTGAACTCTCCACCTTCAACGATTTGTCTCCGCCTTCATCTTCTTCATGCGGTATCTCTATCGCCGTTGTTTCGCTCGCTCGGCGGGCTACATGTTTCCACGGCGAGCATTGCGAGCAGCAGAGTTTGCCTAACTCCGTATCGAAATATAAAATGTTCTACCTACATTTGATTTATATGTATGTACATATGTTTTAGTGCGAAATTCATGTCTAGATACATATAGAAGAAAAATAGGTAGACCATACTATATTTTAATACGGAGGTGGTAACTTTCTTCATGCATGCGCCTGAGAGTCAATGGAAAAACATGAATGCACCCTAGTACTACTGTCTTGGCTTCCGTTGACCTGTGCATCCGTAACAATCTAAAATTGAGTAGTATACTAGCCATAATGGGAGTAACATAGATAGTATCATGCATGCCACGTTGGCAAAAAGATGACGTGTCACTGTAGTTAATGAGCAGAGAGATGGTTAGTGGTATCATAGGTAGATACCGTAACATAACGGATTCCAATGCAAGATGAGTGTGTATGCTAATAAATACACTAGTATATGATATCACAAATATGTTACTGCCCACTATGTAACTAGTAGGGCTGGACATAAAACCCGTTGCTCGACAAACTCAACAAGCACTTGTTTGGTCGACTCGTTTAGCTCGGCTCGTTATGCTAACGAACAGAGCCGAGCAATGATTTTGGCTTGTTATTGCTAATGAGCTAAACGAGCGAGCTAACGAGTCTCGCGAACAGATCGTTAAGCTCGTTAATTTAGATCTCATGTCTTTTTAAAGGTAGATCTCATCTAACTACAACCTAACAAGTGACGACTCAATTTTTTTTAGCAATCCCATATCACAACCGATATCTATGGTCAACCAATGTAGGAACATTGAATCCCTTTTACTTCCTGTTAATCGTCAATTACCTCATCATCTCTATATTCAGATTTATTTTCTTAACGAGCTGCTCGCGAGCGCTCGTGAACACTTAACGAACCAAGCCGAGCTTTATATTTAGCTCGTTAGCCTTAACGAGCTTAACGATTCGAGCCTTAACGATCACGAGTCTTAACGAGCCGAGCCATAACAAGCCGAGCAGCTCGTTAGTCCAACCCTAGTAACTAGTAACATATACTAGTATCATATGCATGATACTAGTGTGTAATACTCTCCGCTATGGCTAGTCGTATAGATTTCACATACATATCTGTGCTGACAGGTCATTTTCACGGTACGACCGTATTCATTGACAACCAGTACACCATGTTCCCAAGTAGACAGGGGAGGGATATCCCTTTCCGTTTACTGCTAAACAGCTCCACCCAAATACCGCAGTCGTCCAACTGCTACCGAAAACCCTGGAGAAAACATGCCGTTCATTCATCCCTGCACAGCGCAGGACAGAACCAAAGAAGGAAACGGAAATCGCAGATCCCAGAGGTTCGGACCTCCTGATTCCTGACGCACTGTCCGGTCAAATATGGCCCTGTTTAGTTTTGTTAGGAAACACCGCGTATCCTAAAGCGTCGTAGGTAGAACCGGTTGTGAAGCCGGCGCTTGTTTTCGGCACCCTCCTCCGTCCTCTGTCAGACCTCAGCGGCAACAGGGGTACAGGACCGCGCTGGCTGCGGCGGTGCCAGCAGGTCAATGCGACGGCTGCTGTGGTGCTGGATGGCTGCTGCCGTACAGGGCCGGGCCCACAGTAGTTCCAAGTGGTGCGGCCCGCACAGGGCCCATGATTTTTAGGGGCACTAAATTTTTTATGCCTTTGTATATATGTATAGCAAGACTGCAGGAATTTTCGAATTGGCCCATGAAGCATCCTAGCAGGCCCGCTGTCAACTGCGCGTCAATCTCCCTTGTTGGGCTCGCGTGCCAGCCAGCCAGGCCCTGGTGCTACCGATCGATTCAATCATCGATCCATTGATCAATCGTTCCCAGTACCAGTACGCGAATATGAAACGGCCAGTGCGGAAGCAGACAGATTGGTCTCGTCGATTCCAGACTCCCAACCTTCTCGCCGACGTGGAAGCCCTCACCGAGTCACCGATGCCGTTTGCGGCTAGCCGGCGACCAAATCCTGCCGACGCAGTCAGGGCCCTGGACGCAGGTTTCAGGTTTGTTTGTTGATTCCCCAATTTCTGCTTGCATGATCGCATCCTCATCTAAAATTTGTTTTATTCATCTTTTGTAACTTGTGTAAATAATACCGTAGGTTCAATTCATCATGGGGAAACATGAATCGGTTATCAGAAGCGCAAGAGAAAAGAAAGGAACAAAAATTGATTAAATCTCAAAAATGTGCCATTGACAAATAATACTGTATTGCATATAGAGTTTTGTTGACCATTCCCGTGACGGTTGCATCGGCGGAGCGAAGCTTTTCTAAATTGAAGCTATTGAAATCCTATATGCGTACTACAATGACACAAGAAAGACTCAACGATTTGGCCACAATAGCTCTTGAGGGCGACATGTTGGAGAAGATAAATTATGAGGATATGATTGAAGATTTTATTTCAAAAAACACAAAAAGAATGATGATGTTCAAATAAATCTTATGCAGCTTTGAGATATATAGGTATGATTTTTTAATGTATTCAATTGTTACGTAAAATATTATGCCATATATATTAGAATTTTTATTAATTAAATTTTTTGTGTGAGATAGGGCACCGTTTTAGATTTTGGCACAGGGCACCGAATTTTGCCGGCCGGCCCTGCTGCCGCATGTGTCCAGCCCTGCTTGCTCGTCCACGAATGCTACACGTACCGGCGTCGGAAGGTTTTGCGGCGCTAAACCGCAAGCAGTCCGCTGACCAACCCTGCGCTTACCGAAACGACACCAATGCCGCCCATGCATGACATGACTTCGACGGCGTGCTCGACCTAGCGGTTTGACTCTCGTAACATAATTTATTACTAGTGTTTTCCACGCTAGCTAAAATAACATTTTTTTGTGGTGTGCGTCGCCGTTGCGCGCTAGTACAGTTTACTTGTAACCAATTGTCCAATTCATAAAGTTCAAAATTACAAAAGCGAGCCGCTGCTGATCGTCAACCGACTGTTCGATCTTATCGGAGGCAAGAGTGGCCCACGGATGATTTATGCGACGTAGCCGGTAGAGATTTTGCTAGCCCACAAGTTTGCTTCCCTATCCCAGTTGGACAGCTGCATGCCGCTTCCGACAAGGATCACCGATTCATCCACCAGATAATTATCTGCCGTCCAACCAGTCATGGATGCGGGATGCCAGGTGCTCTCAACCCATTTTGCAAAATTCTGATCCCTGGAATATTTTCTTCTAAACAGCGCTGCTCGATCATGGCCGTACAGAGAGGCGGCCGTGTGTGCGTGCGCCCGTAGCGATATGCTCTGGTTTCGCTAGGAGCACACACGGCACACAGATACAACAAAGTAGTTTCTGATCCATAGTCCTGAGCTGGTGATGACATCTATAGATCTCGGTTTTTGATTAAACCTAAATAGCTAAATATATGTGCCTTGTTACGGAAATGGTGAACTAATTTTGTACATCCGTAACATCAAGAATTTCAAACAAGCCACTTGCGATGGTCTTGTAATGGCCATTATGCCTTACACCCGATGCAATGTCGTTGGTGAAGAGAAAATTGTGGTTAGACTAACGATTCATTTTTGCATCTACTATTGAACGATTGGATTTAGACTTTTTTTAACTTTTATTTAACAGATTGGATTCAGACCTGAGCTCACCAAATAGGAGTATAAGATTGTAATATATCAGCTCCATCGCACACATTAATGCACCAAGTCATTACATTCTTCATTGGCAAAATCATCTACTATATGTACTAAGATGGACCTAAGCACATGCACAACTGGACGTACTCGTTATTCAATTTATTGTAAATCTTATGATGTTGAATAAATGGGTAGATAAGCTTCTCAACTTGCAGCCTCAATGCTTTGCACTCTTGAAACAATCAGAAAAGGAGAAATTAATGGTGAAAGAAAAGCAGGTAGAGTAAATTTAAATACGTTGCAATCCTACTTTTTCTCGGTCGTGTCAGAATGTTCTATTGTACAATACTGTGTAGCTTTGCAAATTGTGTCGTTCGAGTTAATTATTGGAACTACGACAAGTTAAAGTAAATACAATTGTACCGAACTTTATACTTTTTAATGTTTTAATCATATTGTAATTTTAACAAATATTAGTTATAGCATGGATAACCGTACCATATGTTTTCTTATTTCTTTTCATTTATATAATTGTAATTCATATCATTAAAAATATATCCAAGTTACACAGTTGTTTCTTTGTGAGATGATGGCTAACACAATAGAAAACCATTTTAAATGTGAAAAAGGGAAGAAAAAACAGCGCAGTCTTGATTTGTTTTTCAACCGATGACCTATATATGAATATTAATTTGTGGATGTTGCTATCTGTTTTTGTTATTTCTAAAATATTTTGGTAGATATTCCAAAACACATAGTTTAACAAATATATTTATAGATGTGTGTAGTGTATGATTATGTTAGCTAGGGAGTATTTAGAAGTTTCATGAGTACAATAAATTTAACCATAGTCATGGTTACGTTTTCTATGGTGACTTGTGTCTTACAACTTAACGTGCATCTAGTAATAAGTGGATAATATATTGATATTTATACTTGGTACTGAAATTTGCAAGCAGACATCAAAATCGAAAATACCGTTTATCAACTGAATTAATGCAAGCAAGTCCTAGAGGTTAGGAGGACGAAATGTTATTATGATGCAAATTGGATGCATAATTCATGCATCCAGCTTAGCGCCTGGCTGTAGAAAATATACATGCACCTTGGAGAGTGGATTTTTGGACCCGGTTTATATGGAGACAGTTTTTCTCAAAGATCGAAATTGATATTTTAACGGAAATCATGAATAAATTTACCGGATGTAGATATTTTCGACATCTACAATCTTGTAAATTTTCAACTCCAATTTTTTTTATTTTGGTCTCTCCAAAAAGACAAATCGGATGAAATTTCAAAATTTCAAACTATGTATTCTTGACCACCAAGATCCACTCGTTTGTCTTTTTTGTGCAGCCCAAAATACAACGAATTTGAAGTTGACAATATGCACCTCGAGACACGACGAGAAGCCCATGCTGTGTGCAATGGTGGGTGATTCGTCTTAAGAGCTCATTTGATTCATAACATAGAAAAAGTGTAGGAATAGGAATCCAGTAGGATTGAAATGACATGGCTAATCGAATCCTATAGGAAGATCAAGTTTCTTTGATTGGGTGAAGAAATTTTTTCATGAGGTTGGAGCTCATGTTATTTTCGTACAAAGTTTACACCACACGATTCTCATAGGATTTTTTTCCTATAGGATTTGATCCTATGAATCAAATGGCGCCTAACGAAAAACTTTCCATAGGATTTGAATCCTATACATATACTTTACTAATCCTACGAATCAAACGAGGCCTAAATGATTATCCATCCTACTGCAAGGAGAGAAGGATTAGCATTTTTCAGTTACAGGTGAGCCGGTATAGGGGTCCACCGCTCCGACAGTCTGACCTAGGCGTCTACAGCCAGAGGAGAGAAGGAAATCACACGGCCCGTCCTATACTACGTCGTCCGTGGTTTCCGGCGACCCTTCCATGCGCCATGGCGACTGCTTGTCAAATTTGGATATGTTTTTGGGTGATCGGAGACGGCGGAACTGTACAGTAGCATCTAGGCCTGTAAGTGGGGACGGCAGCCCACGGCGCTCCGAAACCGATTCCATTTAATTCGCTAATTGGGCACCCACGGGCACAAACCAAATCCTGACGAGCAGCCACGGCGCGGCCGCTACCGCCGCCACGCCGCATCGATAACTGCCTCCACTTCTTTTTGGAGAAGAAAAGTAATAAGTGCTGCTCACGTGAGTTTGCTCATATTTTTTGAAAGAGAAGGACGTGGCAGTTTGAGCATGCAAATTCTTTGTCAATGACCTGGCCGTGGGCCGGCGTCAGGCGTTTATCATTAACCCGGCCGGTGGCCGGCTTCTGCAGCAACACAATTATCGTAGTTGCACAGGACGGTCCGCGCTCCCCCACAACGTCGTCAACGCAGAAAAGCA
Organism: Poa pratensis; assembly: GCA_947311845.1. NCBI lineage: Eukaryota > Viridiplantae > Streptophyta > Magnoliopsida > Poales > Poaceae > Poa > Poa pratensis. The sequence continues at coordinate 45,313,437 of CAMZMU010000052.1, forward strand.
AGATCAGCTAAGTCGCATTTATATTTGAATTTCATATTTTATTTATTTAGTCAATTAAAATCTGGCTCCTTTGAGTCAATCCCTGGAGTTAAATATACTGCTTATAAGGAAATTACAAAAATTATTCAAAAGATTGCAGGCCACTTTTTAAAGTCAAGCAATTTATCGCTCGCAATGGATTTCTTAAAGTCGAGCAATTTATCGCTCGCATTGGATTTATTAAAAGTCGAGATATCTATCACTCGTAAATGGATTTATCAAAAGTCGAACTATCTATTGTTCGCAATGGATTTATTCATAACAAGGTCGTCATTAAAGTGCCATCGTTGTGCTCCGGCTTCATCGTGGTCATGGCTTATTCATTCTCATCATTCCGGCTCAATCGCCGTACTCCGGCTTATGCATCATCAATGCCAAGAGCGTGTCAAATATTTATTATTCAGAGGGATGTGTCCTAAATTCCGAATTCCCCTATTTTGAGCTATCGATTGTTGGGTTGAAGACATGGATCCTACCGGAGAAAAATCCATGAAACATCTCCCAGCTTCAACTATTTGCAAATTGTTAGCGTGCCCAGGAGTGTTTCACAACTTCGGTTAGTGTGCCCAGGAGTGCTTCGCAACATTGTAAATATTGGGTCTTGGGGGCTGATCGCTTGAATAGCGCAGTTACAAACTCAAAACCCGGCATATAAGCCACTTTGGTCATGGGGGCTGATTACCCTTGAAGGTACAGCTGCAATCTCATGACCCGGCCAATTTTAGAGCCACTATTATTCTTGGTTATCTAAACTTAAGCTCGATGTGAAACGCAATTATATGGCCTGATTGCGTGCCTATAAATTCAATCAGTCATGAGGCCCACTGGGACTTGACTGACCATGTCTTTAACAGAGAGGTCGCAACAGTGAAGATCCATGCAAAAGCCGGCTTACAGTTTATAGAAACAAAAAAGGTCATCTAAACCAAAGGGATTTGCAGAACGACATATCACGTTCATCAAAAAAGCAAACCCTCAGGGTGCACGTACACCATCAGCATAAATATCATAAGTTACTAATTTATTATAAGCCTATCATGTTGAATAAAGTTATTTTTTGCATAAGGAAATTGTTTTTTTGCAGGATAAATCTATAACCCGGCAGCTGAAACCTACTCGTCAGTTTGATATATGCAGATCGGTGATTCAAAAAGTATATTATATAGAGTGCTGCTAGCAATTTACGTGGATATCAAGGCATCACTCCAGCAAAAGCCAAAATTATTTGAAATCCTAGCTTATTACAATGCTAGATGAGTTTCACGTCATAAGCTAGTAAAGAAGAAAATTCAGCCTATCTTTTTTGCACGTACGTGCATGCAAGTAAAGGAAAAGAAAAGATGATCAGTTCAATACAGCACAGAGCATATATGCCAAAGCATTTCCGACTCGCCGTGGAAAAGTCGATTTAATTGGCAGCCACAAGGGGAGGACTTCAGCACTATCTTCAGAATCATGATCTTTTCAGAGGCATCATGGGCTACTATCCGGGTGTCTTACACGAGCTAGGATTCCAAGGACCGCCGACTCGCCAAACCACCTTTCGAGTAGCTTTCGTGTACAGGAGTATATGTACGCGTCAGGCGTATAAGAGAGATATTTTATTGGATACTGATCAATCCCAAGCAATCAATGGCTGGATGATTCGGGTCAATCGAGCAGATAGTGCGGTCAAGCACAATTTGAAGCAATCACACTACATCAGCGTTTGGAGTACCAAGTTTGATATGGTTAATCGAATGAAGTTGTTGCCTGACAAAGAAAAAAGAGAGAGAGAGAAAAAGCAAAGCTGGGAGCTACCACTACTAGTGCGAGTCGATCAAGGCACCCGCGAAAGAAACAATAAAAGGAAGAAGAATGCTACATAGCCTTATCGTCAGTACCTAGGCATGCAAGTTAGCACACTAGTAGAGAACCCACTTCTAGTACCAATTGTAGATGGCCTTTAGTACCGGTTGCACAACCGGTACTAAAGGGTCGCACTAAAGGGGTAACCCTTTAGTACCGGTACCAAAATAAAACCGGTACTAAAGGGTCTCCACGTGGGCGCACAGGCGAGCGCAAACCTGAGGACAAAGGTTCACGCTTTTATTGCTTATATTTTCAGGGGGGTTTTGGTTTTTTTTCTTTTCGATTATTTTTCGGGGTTTAGGGTTTCTGTTTTTGTCCTTTTCGCTTATTTTTCAGGGTTTCGGAGGAGATCGCGTATAAAGTCCCGGCTCGCGAACCGGGACAGTACAAGCGAGACTAAAGGGCAAATCGGGACGTTCGTGCATATATATAAGATAACTTGTCTTACGATCGAGCATATACAAATATATACAATTTTGATAGTTACATGGAGATCACAATTACCGGGACTAGAGCCCGTCTATTCGATTACACGACCGGGGATCATCAGTAGGGCCTATTCACACTAAATTCTCTGTTGTTGTCTATCATCTCTGTCATCAAAAATCCCGCCAGTTCCTCTGCAATTCCTATTACGCGTTGCTCTGGTAGGTGTTCTTCCCGCGTTCTGTCGAACTATATAAGAAAAGAATATCAATATGAACATCAATCATGATAACAAAAAGTGACGGTACTAAAATAATGTTGTGAATGTATTGCTTACGTCGTTGTGCTCAGTGGTAAACGTGCGAATGAACTCGCAAACGTAGTATCCACATAGATTCGTCCCCGGTGGCTGCCTCGCGCACTTTACGAGAATAGAATTCAATCAAAATAATAATCTAGCATCATAATTGTATTGAAACTATAATTAAAGAGATGCACGGACATATCTCGTACTACTTACCTTGACCGTAGTAAACTTCAGCTTCTCAGTAAAGGAACCCTGCACCACACGCCTGAACTCTTTCCAAACCCTGCCCGACAAAGAAAATTAATTAATGAATGAGTTATTCATTACCTGATATCTCATGAAATCAACGAAAGAGACCGATATAGCCCGAAAATTACCTCTGGAGCAAGACCTGCATGTTGCTAATCCCTGTCAGGTCTCTGTTTAATGGGTCCATGACTTCAACTAATCCCTTATCAATTTGAATGTCTAGCAGAACATAGTGGAACCTGCACACGTTTATATACGTCAGTAACTCATCAATTACACTTAACATCGAGTAAGCAAAATGTGTAGAACAGAGTAAGACCCTCACGAGAAGTTGTAAGGAAACAATATGTGGTCACAGAAATGTTGCTCCGTTAGGAATCTTAGAAGGTTATGCGCCATGTCCTTGGGTTTGTTCGTTAGCGAATGTATATGTACTTTATCTGGGTCAATGAACCCAACATTATAGATGTTTTTTCTTTTACATTCCTGCATCCTCATTCTGCATAATAGAGTACAGAAGGATATAATGAGGATAATTACATGCAATGAACTGAACTACTGAAAAACTGAACAACTTATATGTAGACAATGAATTCAACAACTTACAGACAATAGCAACTGATGAGAGATTTGTCGAGGGCGTCGAAATTGTATAACTGCCAGAGTTCTGGAAACTCAACATGGACCTCTTCGGGTCGGAAGTACTCAGGTGGGACTTTCGCCACGATCATTATTCTGCCCGAGTCTGCCGCTCGCAAGTACCAGTCATGCAAATTCCGCATATGTGTTGGCAGTTGTGTGAACTTCTCTTCGCTGACAAAAGGCTTCCCTAGGACATATTTAGTGACAACATCAGCCTTGGGTAAATTGTCGTCCTGGGAACCTATCAATTCAGCAACAGTCACACCCATAGAGGCCGCCAACTTCGCAGCTTCTTCCATATCCTGCTGCAGCACCAGCTGGGGAACGTTTTCGGATAACACCATGAGGGATGGGATCGATTGTTTGGCCTGTTCCCCGAGCTGGGGAACGTCCCTTCTGTTCCCGCTTGCACTAACACCTGATGTGCTCCCGCTTGCTCTGTTACTAGATTTTCTCTTCAGCACTCTTGGGAGGGGCGACATTTGTCGTTTTGGGCTGCTGCGTCGGTTAGTACTCATCGACGTAGCACGCTTCCGCTTATTGTCCTTAGCGGGCAAAGGCGGCGGCGAAGACGGTCGACCCAAGTCCTGGGAACCTAGCAATTCAGCAACAGTCACACCCATAGAGGCCGCCAACTTCGCAGCTTCTTCCATATCCTGCTGCAGCACCAGCTGGGGAACGTTTTCGGATAACACCATGAGGGATGGGATCGATTGTTTGGCCTGTTCCCCGAGCTGGGGAACGTCCCTTCTGTTCTCGCTTGCACTAACACCTGATGTGCTCCCGCTTGCTCTTTTACCCAAGTCCGGCGGCGGCGAAGACGGTCGACCACCCAAGTCCGGCGGCGGCGAAGACGGTCGACCACCCAAGTCCGGCGGCGGCGAAGACGGTCGACCACCCAAGTCCGGCGGCGGAGATCGAGATGGACTCGCGCTGTGGTAGTCGTAGTCATGGGGTGTTGACCTGCTTCTTGGAGGTGATGGAGGTTTAGTTGACCTGCGACGACTCGAAGGCGGTGTTGTCCTTGGCGTCGACCCTGGAAACTTGATGTAGTTCTTGTCCCATAGAATCGTATCACCCACAACTTCTCCGAGTGTCCTCTCATCTCCAGGTCCAGGGATGTCAAGCACCATAGCATGAGACCCCGGTACGATTTCATCCACCACGACTTTAGCATAGCCAGCTGGAATCTCACGGTCTTGCCAGCGTGTGTCAGGTGGACAAGGTAAAGCATATCCGACCGCCACCTTCATGGATATGTTCTTCAATTGCTGATGGAGCTCACAAGATATTGCATCCTTGATTCCATCCACGGGGTAGCCGGGACCGGCATCTATCATCCGCCGTGCATCGTCAGCCGGGACCTCCGAGTCACCCACGCTGCTTTTCCGCTGAGATGGACCGGCGGTAATATCGAGTACAGGATTTTGCGGGGGCACTACTGCTCTAAGTTCGTCAAGCTCCTGCTGCTGGTGGTTAAATTTGGCAAGCAACTGGTTGAACTTGGCTCCCTCCTCCTCCTCCTTTCGCTTCTTTGCTCTCGCTCGGCTTCTGTAAGTTTCTACGTCTTTGGCAAACCCAAGCCACCATGGGACGGAAGGGCCAAAGCCTCGTGTTCGTCCTCCTTTTTCTTGATTCTCGAGGACCAGTGACAGCAAGTCTCTCTCTCTATCGGGAGTGAACTTTAACTTCCCCTCTTTAATTTCTTTCAGCGTTTTAACCCAATTTTCCCTGGGTACCCTAATCCCGTCACTGGGAATAAGGTCCCCTGTTGTTTCGTCGTATGAACCCCCATGCGCAAGGAACCAATTTCTTGCCCTCAATTCCCATTCGTCGCGCATCCATTCTGGTTGGATCCCTTTAGCAAGAAGCTCTTGCTCTTTTTTATCCCACTTTGGCATGGCAGTCTCGTAGCCCCCTGGCCCCAATTTATGGTGATATTTTTTCTTGTCAGCATTTTTCTTGTTCCTTGCTGAGATCGCAGTGGCATCTTGTGACTCCTTGTACTTCTTAAATGCGTTCCAGTGATCCGCCTGCTTCGCTAGATAGCCTTCAAATACTGGAGCAGTCTTACTCTCTTGATATTCTTGCCATAATCTTTTCTTCCACACCCGAAATAGTTCGGCCATCTTCTTAAGAGTCCACTTCATGACTGTCTTCCTCAATTCTGCAGTGTCGGCAGGATCCTCAAATTCTGGCAGGGTGAAATGTGCCATGAGGTCATTCCAAAGACCCTTTTTGTACCTTTCGGCGACATACTCACTATCGTTCGCCCCTTTGCGCTTATTCCAGTCTCGAACGATGATCGGGACGTGCTCCCTAACCAGCACTCCGCATTGTTTTCTAAATACAGCGGCAGCCTTCTTGGGTTCCTTCGGTTCGCCCGTAACGGATATGACCTCTAATGTATAATGCGTAGTTGGGGCCAACTTTTTGGTCGGGCCTCGTTTGGACTTTTTGCTCGATGTGGAGGCCTAAGAGAAGAAACATTCGTCAATTTATATATATACAACTCAAGTAATGCATCTACTGATCGCCGAAGAACTTCCTATCTACCTCGCCGGACTTCGTTAAGGGTTCACCGGCTTCTCCATCATCGGAGCTATCGCCTTCTCCATCATCGGAGCCGTCGACTTCATCCTCACTTTGGTCGACCTCCATTCCATCCCCGGAGGGGTTCAGATACGACGACGGAGATCCTGGATCAGCAGCTGGGGCGTCGTTGATTATATTCTCGAGAATTTCTTCCTGTATTAGGTCTCTGCGGGTGCGGGTTGGACTAGGTGGATCCATAGTTTCTGCAAAATGCACACAATATTATTTCAAAATGCATCAAATAAAATGAGTATCAATTGTTATAAATTATTACTACAAATCAATTACTAAAAATTACTTAGTCCTAGAATTTAAATGAATTATTTAAATGAATTATCATACCTTACAACATAAAATGGTTTTCATTACACAAATGGTTTTATTTAAATAATTACTAACAGTACTAACATATTAAGAACAACATTATGTAGTGATCTACAGTAGCTAACCATTTCACAAACAAGAATAGCAACAATTTCATAAAGGACCAAATATTTATTTTATCACTTTTAATAGGCAAAAAACACCATTTTTAGAGTTTATTAAGTCCAGGGTGTTCTGTTCATCAACAAGGTATGCAAAGATAGGTTTATGTTCTATGTAAATATTTTAAACTAATGCAATTGGATTTAGTCCAAAATCTTATTCACAGAAAATTAATTAAATGCCAGAAAACCCCACTGGTCTAAACTACCAACACATGCCATTTCAAAACTATGTATCACAAACATATGAGGCTAATTTCTACAGAAAGCTATACTCACAGGCATTCCAGAACAATTGGATTTACAAATTTTGGATACATATTTCTCAAGTTAAAAAATAGTTCTTGATTTATACCAGTGGCAGTACAGTAATTATCAAGCACACACAAATTAATATTTTTAAGATTTGCAAATTGGAAGTGGTTCTAAACTCATTCATTTATCACTGTGATTTTTGGTTTGCACAAACATGCAGTTTAACTATTTTATTTTGAATTAAAGTTACAGCACAGAAACAGAATTATAAAGCCCTATTTTCAAATTTCGGGTTAATCAAAGATTGCTCGAATCCGCGCGTTTCTGGATGATTCGAACGCGCTGCGACGTATAGGAGGTTGCAGGGAACCATTTGGTAGCGGCGCCGCCCAATTTGGGTCGCCGGAGCAAGCCGGCGACGATGTTTGGCGGCGGCCGACGACGGGCAACGCGGCGGCGGAGCTACGGGGCGCAATAAGTGGAATTGAAGGCACTGGAGGATGCAAAATCTCACCCTGAGCACGATGGAGTCGACGACGAGGTCGGGGGAGGTCTTCCGGCGACGGAATCGTGCACGCACGCGGTGGCCGGAGTTGGGGGAGGGGCCGCGATTCGCCGGATTCCGGCCTTCCTACCACGACCGACTCGGTGGAGAAGGAGAGGAGGCGCCGGCGACGGGCAGCGGCCGTGTCGAAGACGGCAGCGGCGTCGGGGACGGCCGCGCTGGCGACGGAAAATTTTGGCAGCGTTTCCTCTGCTCTGCTCTGGTCTGCCCTTCTTCTTCGATGAAAATGGCCAAGTCCCAGATTGGGAACTGCTTAAGTACTGGAGGGACCTTTAGTCCCGGCCCGTGGCTCAAGCCGCGACTAAAGGGCGGTCTTTAGTCGCGGTTTGAGGCACGGGCCGGGACTAAAGTGTTTGGGAGGACCTTTCGCGTTCCCGCGCGCAGCACGGGCTTTAGTACCGGTTGGTATGCAAAACCGGTACTAAAGGCCCAAAAATTGCGCGGGTTTTTACTTTTTTTTTAGATCTAGCACAATTTCAAATATTTGAACATTTGAATGAAACAGTTTTTGCATACTTATGAATTTGAGAAAACTTTTTACATGAAAAGTGCTTGAATTTGAATAAGTATTCCAAATACATTTTCTGCTTTATAAAATAATTATTCTAACTCTACAAACTATTAACCATTTTGCCATTTTGAATTAAAAAATGCATTATCTTTTATCTTTTGCATATTTTTGAATCTCACTAAATTTTGAACATGAAAAATGTTTGAATTTAAATAATTAATTCAAAACCATTTTTTGTTTTATAAAATAATGCCGTGGGTAATTTAACAAAGCAACAGTACTGCTACTACATTGCAGAGAGGAAACCACAACTCCAGATAACTCAGCTAGCCAGCGCATTCTATTGCTAACACAAAGTTCAGACTGAACTCTGAAGTACCTACCCAGTACTAAGACGCATACAAATGACAAGGAGATCACTACTACTAAGCCAGCTTCTAGTGAGTCCTATCTCCCGTTCTATCCATCCATACCTACCTAGCGCTCGGACGAACTTGTCCAGGTGTGGCCGTGGAGGAACTTCTGCCGTTTTCTTTTTTTTCTATTTGTTTTTTCTTTTAATTGTTTTTATTCATACTATTTTTTCTTTTCATTTTTCTTTCTTTCTATTTTTCTTTCTTTTCATTTTTCTCTTATATACTTTCTTGTTCGATGTTTATTGCTATTATTTAATACCATTGGTGATATTTTTCAGTAATCGCCAGTTCCTTCTCAGCCAGGTACTTCGGGCAACACCGTCTTATGCAGAGATGATATAACATACAACTAGACATCTACGTTACAATTTCACTAGTTCTAAATACTGGATAGAACAAATTAAGGTACAACTTCAAATTACGATACAACACAAGTGAAACAAAGACTCTACCTATCCGCCGTGTTGCCACCCTTGCCCTTTGACGAAGATTCTGCCTTCTTGCCTTTGCCCTTGGACGAAGCTTCAGCCTTCTTGCTCAGTGCTTCAACCCTCCTTTCCTTTGACGATGGCATGAAATCGTCGTCATCATCGCTGTCCACTATCCAGAGACAGGAACGACCGTACGAATCACGGTCAGCTTCAGTTCGGTAGAACGGACTATTCGTAACTTTCTTGTCAAACTTATCTTGAAGCCTGAGCATTTCTGCACGAATTTGGAGCGGGGTCCTATACGGAAACCCAGCACCACCACCACTCCCACCTCCTCGGCAATTCATCATTGCGTCACCCTAATCCAGTGGCTGGATTCAACCTACCTGAGGGCTTGTGTTTCCAACAGCGTCGTTGTGTTGTCATTGTTCACCGTCCTACAGGAGGTGGCTCCAATGGCTGGCCGGTGAACAAGGACGAACACAATAATGCCAGGGAACATGCCAGCAGGTAGGCTAAATCCAGCCATTGGATTCGGTGGCGAAGGTAGATGAGCGGCCGGTGAACAAGGACGAACACAATAAAACCATAATACATAGCTCGGGTCTATTTTTATTGATTTGGGGAGGTGGGGATTTGGGGAGGTGGGGATTCACCTAGCTAGGGAACCCGAATGTTTTGTGTTTGAGCGCCACTTCGATCCAAGCAGCGGTAAGACGTCTCTGATGATCTACAACCGTCGGGCAAGAGATCGCTGATGATCTGCAACCGTTTTGAACGGTCGCAGGTCATCAGCGACCTCCTGCCGCTGGTTGCCCAAAGATGCCCAAAACCTAGCTAGGGAATCCGAATGTCTTGTGTTTGAGCTGGTTAAGCTGGAATGAGTGAGTACCTGTCTGGGAGGTGGAGTATTTATAGGCAGAAGTTGGAATGAGTGTGGATGAGGTGGGAGTGGTGGTGGTGGTGGGAGTGCTGATCCAACAGCTCACAAGCCCTCAAAAGAAACACACCCCGGATCCAACGGCTCACAAGCGCTCGAAAGAAACACACGATCCGTGTGATTCTTTAGTCCCGGTTGGTGTTACCAACCCGGTTGGTGTTACCAACCGGGACTGGTTCTAAAAATCCAACAGCTCACAAGCGCTCAAAAGAAACACACCGCAGATCCAACGGCTCAGAAGCGCACGAAAGAAACACACGATCCGTACTGTCCAACGATGGTTCCGGCTAGGGCCACAGAGGGTGCAGAGAGAGCCGGCCCCCGAGGAGGTGGTACGTCGCCGTATCAGGGAGGAGGACGAGCACGTCCGTCGCTACATGCATTTGTTGGAGATTCAGACCAACAGGCGCTGGTCGATACTTCAGAGGGATCCTTATCACATCAGCTATGACCCCGTGATGGTTCCGGCTCTTTGGAGGCAGAGCGCCCGCGGCTCAGCACCGCGCGGCTTAGGACCCGGTCAAAGTTAGTTTGAGTACCTATGTTCAGTACTGTGTGTGTTCACTTCAGCATCTTCTTTTTCACATCTTTTCGGAGCCACCGTAGGGCTGTATGACGGTGAAACCTTGTGTTTTGTTCTATCTACAAAATACTCCAGTTCATTGACCGAATACAAAGCATTCAGATTCCCGTCATACGTCCAACAGTGCATTTGATATCTCTTCTGAGTTTTCAGAACACAGTTACATAAAAGGTTTAATACATTATTACACATCACCAATAACATCCCTATGTATTGTTCACTTCTACTCACGAACCGGGACTAAAGAAGCACACGGATCGTGTGTTTCTTTAAAGCGCTTGTGAACCGTTGGATCAGGGGTGAGCCCGACTTTAGTCCCGGTTGGTGTTACCAACCGGGACTAAAGAAGCACACGGATCGTGTGTTTCTTTCTAGCGCTTGTGAGACGTTGGATCAGAGGTGTGTTTCTTTTGAGGGATTGTGAGCTGTTGGATGAGTAGTATCACGACCACTTCGTGACCCACATGACCCGGTTGTTGTTACCAACCGGGACTAAAGAAGCACACGTATCCTATATATAGCCCCCCTCCCGGACATGTTCAGCACTCAGTGTCTACTCATTGTAGTTCATTTTGGCAGCACACGGGTAGCAGAGAGCACTCAGTGAAGGCTGAAGGTGAACCCTCCCCTCGGCGGAGGCATCTTTGGGCAACCAGCGGCAAGACGTCTGTGATGATCTGCGACCGTTCCAAACGGTTGCAGATCATCACAGATGTCTTGCTGGACGGTTGTCGATCATCAGAGATGTCTTTCGAGCGCTTGTTCCGGGAACCCTCCCCTCGGTCGGATCCAAGCAGCGGCAAGACGTCTCTGATGATCTGCGACCGTTCCAAACGGTTGCAGATCATCAGAGATGTCTTGCCGGACGGTTGTAGTTCTTTTGATATGCAGGCACTCACGAGCCACCGTTGGGTTGTATGCAGGGGAAACCGTGTGTTCTGTTCTATATATCTGCATAATCCTTCAGTTCATCGACCGAACAATATCATTCGGTTCCGGGAACCCTCCCCTCGGTCGGATCCAAGCAGCGGCAAGGTTCTTTGATGATTAGCAACATTCCCAACACTTGTTTCGACGGTTGCAGATCATCAAAGAAGTCTTGCCGCTGTTTGGATCGAAGGCCGATTTGCCGTCTCACGACCACGCGATGATTTGCCGATTTGCCGGTCAGAGTGGCCACTGGAGAAGGTAGGCAGGGGAAACCGTATGTTTTGTTCTATCACTTGGAGAATGCAGAGATTGTGTTGGTAAAACTGCAGCTGATTGAAGCTTCTTACACATGCTCCTTACATAATGGTTTAATACATTATTACACATCACCAACATCACCAACTATTGTTTATGTTTTCTTCTGAGCCGTAGCCATGGAGAATCTTCATCATTTAACATGATGCTTGGGTCAGTTTTCACTGTGAAGGGCGGAATTTCATGAAACTTATTATAATCTTCAGACTATGTGGCACTTTGGCTCATCGGACGATGTATTCTTTTGCTTATCTTTTATTTTTTTCGGTTTGGTGGACATGTCCTTCACATAGGAAACCTGAGCCACACCATTGGCTAGGACGAATGGTTCGGTGTGGTACCCAAGATTCTTGAGATCCACTGTTGAAGAAGGATGGTGGGAACAACAACTCGAAGAAGGATGGCGGGAACAACAAATCGAAGCTGCCAGACATTGGACCACATCAATTTGTAACCCTGATAGACTTTCTCGAGCAAAAGTTTGTGATATTATTCGTAATGTATTATGGTTAAATAAAAATGGACCCGAGCTATGTATTATGGTTTAATACATTAAATTGACGAATTTCATTACTACACATCACATAAAGGTTTAATACATTGATTTACATATGTTAAGTGCTGAATTTAAATAATAAAGTTGCTAACCTTTCAAAACGATGGATTTAGGGGTTACCACCAAACTATATATGTTAATTCTTGAATTTAAATAATAATTCTTTTTTGCCTTTTCTATTTAATATTGAATAATTCGTATCTACAAATCCGTAAATTGAAAATTGATAAATAATATGTCTACGTCGTTGTGTTGTCGCTACTACCGATGTAAATTCATCTGCAATGTTGAATAAAAAGAAAATTCAAATTGGCTCCATCCAAGTTGAATGAAAAGGAAATTCAAATTCATTTCGGCAGAAATTAAAATTCACATGTTTATGCACATACTACTAGAGACACAGACACCCATCTACTCGTCCTCCGAAGAATACTTGCGGTACAACTCGAATGAAACTTATGCATCTATTGCTGCATAATCAAGGTTGATCCTGTCAAGTTGGTTCTTCTCCCAGAAGTTGTGCTGCTCATTGGGGAATTTTTTCTTCATACCAGCGTACTTCGGGTCGATCAAGACTCTTGCCATATCAGCCATCCCAGTCTTGTAGGGATACCGAAACTGGATCAAGTCCTGGAGATCAATGTGGCAGTCAGCTGGTATCTCAATACCCCAGGTGCTCATCATCTTGATCTTGTCATTCGTTATATCAACGCTACAAAAACGTATGCCGCTGTTGACAAGGAAATCCATGAGTTCTGGACAGTGCTTGACACTACTGCAACAACAAAAATGGAACTAATGGAACAAATGTTAAACATCGCTGCAACATTTTGCTATCCTATATGAATCAAAAGAAGCACTCTCCTATATGAAAAAATGGATTCAAATGGCCACACGTATGTTGCTATCCTATAAAGTTTTGCTATCCTATATGAATCAAAAGAAGCTATCTTTCCAATAGGATTCAAATGGCCACATGTTGCTATCCTATGAAATTTTGCTATCCTATGAATCAAAAGATGTTCTCTTTCCAATAGGATTCAAATGGCCACACGTTGCTATATATATATCCTATGCAATTTTCCTATCCTACAAGAAGTTCGTGTTACCTTGACCATTGGAAGACCATGACATGGTTCTTGTGAGCAAGTTGGATGACGGCAACATCTCGTCCATCGGCCGTGTACTCGAGATCAAGGCCAAGGAACTTGTGTTCATCCTCGTCATGCCATTTCTTCAAATCGGCAAGAAGACCCGGGACCTTAGCGCAGTCGTTCGTGTAGGCGACATCGAGAAGGGTCTTGCATGGTGTTGACACATGAGTAAACTGAATACCAATTCGATTCATGGTGGAGGATTTGGGGAAGAAGAGAGGAGAGCAAGAGGAAGAGGAGAACCCGTACTGTAGCAAATGGCCCTCTGTTCTCTGATCCGTCGCGAAAACACAACTTCCAAAGCGCGCGGCCTTTTAGTCCCGGGACGTACTACGACCCGGGACTAAAAGGTTTCTCGCGCCAGGTGAACGGTTGCGGAACACTTTTAGTCCCGGGCCGTATTACGACCCGGGACTAATGCCCCCTTTAGTACTAGTTTTTGTTGCAACCGGTACTAAAGTGGCGCACCAATGCCTCTGTTTCTACGCGCATGCATGCAATCAAAAGCACGCAATTCATGCAAAGACGTATAGAGGGCTCATCGACCCCAAGTTCAGACGATTATTGAAGACCCGGCTGCTTGCCGGCTTCAAGCATTAAAATGATGACCCGGCAAATGACCGGTTCCAACTGTTCAGGACCATTGATGAATTGCTACACCAGTTTCTGCCAGATTGATCGTTCCAGTGGAGATAATTTTTAATTGAAGCTACAATATTTCAAATTTTACGAGGTTACATAAGGGAAAAGCGTAGTCCCAGGTGGCTGTGGACAGCTAACCCGGCACTTGGGGGCTACTCAGTCTGAAGCAAAAAAAATTCGAAGTGATGAAGAAGTTCCAGGTTGCTGCAGGCACACAACCCGGCACTTGGGGGCTACAGTATTTGAGGTTCAAAAATTCTCTCAGAAGTACAAGATGCAAAAGTCCCAGGTCGCTGCAAGCATGCAACCCGACACTTGGGGGCTACACGGTTCGAAGTGTTATATTCATTCATCAAGCACCAAGTTATCACGAGGTGATAAACTCAGAGCTTGGGGGGCTACAGGTTATATACATGAGAAAAATCGAGGTTAATATTCTTGAGAACCGGTAAAGCTGGAGGTATTCGCGCTGGGTCTTCAAAATCTGGGTCTTGAAAGACAGCCTCCATGTGAGTAGGCTCCATCAAGTCCGGACCGTAGAAATCTGGAGCATCCTTCAGCACAACCTCCGTATGAGTAGGCTCTATTAAAAACCGGGTCAGAGGACCCACAAAAGAAAATGTGGAAATATTCCTGGCAGTATTTACGGGATGTTCTTGAGATAAACCTGGAGGCATATGAACCCAGGAGGAAAAGGCCTGGTTATAAAATGGACCGCCAAAACGAGCTGGCCTAGCAAGTCTAACCCGGGTTTTATCCCTTTAAATAGTTATTTGTTTTATTTCAGGAGTTTAACCTGGATGATCGAGCTGGCGAGTTCACTTCAAATATGATGCTTAAGATCAAGATTACAAAGGAGAGCAAGCCAAGCCCGTATCCAGATTAAACTTGGGGGCTACTGATGGGGGAATCATAACCCGGTATGCCCATGAAGAGCGAAGCGTAACCCGTCAGGCAGGAGGCCTGGCTAGGTTACCTCACACCCCACATGGGCTGGGTTACACTTGGGCCAGCAGGCTCATTCAGACCCGGCCAGGGAGATGACCCGGCCAGAGGCAGACCCGGCCAGGAGGCAGACCCGGTTTCAGGTGTCAGACCCGGCCAGGAGGCAGACCCGGTTTCAGGAGTCAGACCCGGCCAGGAGGCAGACCCGGTTTCAGGAGGCAGACCCGGTTTCAGGACAACCTGGCACCAGGAGGGTCTCGAAAGATGCCATAGAAGGAAGATTCTGGAAGACCCGAAAACCTTGTACAAGTTGGAGACTCAAGACTTGGAGATCACGAAGGACCTAGACTAGGACTCTTATTTCGGGCATAACCCAGTTTTTACCTTGTACGACTTGGAGACCCGGCCATCTATATAAGCAGGCTCCTAGGTCATAGATAGACATATCCGAGAGAAAAGAGACAAGCCGGATAAGATAGAGAAAATAAAGAGAGCTCAAGAGAGAGAGAGCTCCCACGCCGAGGTCATCCAAACCCGACGATCGCCATTGGCGCACCATGTAATATGTTATCATATTGTGAGTTATAGCAGGACGTAGGGATCCTCCACCGTGGGGACCTGAACCTGGGTAAAAAACATCTTCTCCCCCGTAGAGCTAGACCATCTCCTGGACACGAGTCGCCTTGCCCTCAATCTCAAGTTACCTCGTGTAACATCTGCCGTGTCTACCCCACGACAGCCATGACGGCAGGCAACACTATCAGAATTCGCAGTATCTCTCCTCGATTCTGATCTGTGGGGGAGGTGCGCGAGCTGACAGAAGAAAAGCGAGAAGAACCCCGCGAGCGAGCGCCGTGGATCCATGGGGGAGGTGCGTGAGCTGACAGAAGAAAATAATTTCCCCGCTTTCCTCGCTCAGCCATGGCGGCCGCACAAAATTTGTTGATGACGACACCACCGAACAGGTGTGGCCTAGAAAGATCTGCAATCTGGTGTCGAGCGCGCCGCCGCGGGCTCCGTCACATCCAGCCACCCAGCTCAGCCTTGAAGTTCATCTCCATTGGCGACACTTTCCATGGCGGCGGCCGGCTGAAGCTGTACAAGGACCGGCCTTGCAGGTTTCCCGGCTCGCTGCCCACCACTAGCGCACCGGAAGGCGGGGACGGCGCCAACGCCATGAGCACTGACTGTCGGCGGCAGAGGAGCAGTCAGTTGTTGATTTTTATATCACGGGTCTTGACGAATGCCGTGGAAACCCTAGGGGAACTTTTTTTGAGAACCTCACACTTTATTAATCAACGATAGATAATTGGATACAAAGACCATCAGGGGGCTGGAGGAGCCAATCCTGACGTCCCAAACTATTAGAAACAACAAACCGAGCTAGTCTATGAGCTTCAGAGTTAGAAGCCCTATTTTCATGTCTAAACGTGGCCTCAGCAAAGCTTCTGCCGGTGTGCTTCATCTTCTTTAGTATCATACTGTAGTTTCCTGCAAAAGGCTGCGCCATGGCGTTGATCACCGAGAGGGAATCTGACGCCACTGTAATGCGCTGAAGATACAGGTCTTGTGCCAAAGCCAGGGCTTCCCGGTAGGCCATTGCCTCTAGTACCGTCGGATCGGTGATCCCCTTGAAAGTCAGCGCCGAGGCTCCGAGGAAAACACCCGCCTGATCTCTGCACACCACAACCACCGCACCACCTGTGCCTTGTTTTGCAGTAGTGATGGCCCTTGAAGAGGTTGATCTACGGCGCCAGAAAACAGTCTTGATCTCCGGTGCGTAGTTACCTGCGTCAAAAGTAAATGGGTTAGGTTGAGACTCCAAGTACAGAGTGTGTAGTAAGTGGAAGACTTGTTTTCCCCACGAGGGTGACTTGAGGGTTTAATATCGAACTCTCAGGGAATCAGTTGTGAAAGATTTATCTTCCTATCCTTCTTTTGGTCATCTACAAAACAAGGTTAATTGTTTTGGTCCTCAACCTCACATGTGGTTGTCAAGCACAAGGTGTATGAATGATATCAAGATAAATATGCAATGTAAACAAGAAATAAATATGCAATGGTGGTGAATGAATGTGCAAGGATGATGATAACAATGATAAATGATATTTTTTGGTTTTTTATGATGAGTGCAAGATCAAAAAGTATTTTTGTATTTTCGGATTTAATAATTGCAGAAAATGGAAAAGTGGTAAAAGTGGTTGGAAAGGTGTTTCTTATGATTAAAAATGGACCGGGGTTCATGGTTTCACAACTGCACTCTCTCTTTTAATGGTGCGGCAGACAATGGACACATAGAGTTGACATATGAGATTGCAACACAAAGTTTGATATCAAGTTACTGATTATATGGGCATCACGTCCTAACATAGAGATCTTTTGGTTATTAATCTCACTTATACTCCACCAAGATGCGAACTAAATCATAACACCTTAGTAATTAAGATAACTCAGAGTATAGCTTTAAGTATCATGACATGAAGTGAAAATAAGAACATGCTAGATCTAGTCACAGAAGAAGCTTGGTCACCCTCAACCCTTGTAGCATGGTATTTTTGTTTATCCTAGTGAGGCAACAAAGTAAGGTAAAACACCCAAGTGGATCGCGATATTACAGTTGTCAACTTACCGCACTCACCACCCCCCGTTACTCCAACTAATGCACACATCACCCCACACACGCCCTCATAAACATGCTTGATCATAACAAGTAGATAAGAACGGGGTACATAATATGCATCTATATCATAACTGAAACAAACATTGCAATCTCAACATATATTAACTCACAAAAAGATCCACCACATAGGAATTACATATATGACCGTAATCATGTTCAGCAGCTCATACGGTACTAATTAGTGAAGCTCAAAGAGAGGAGAGATACATAAGTTACTTCCACAAACCCATAGTCCAGAGGTGGACTACTCCCTCTTCATCATGGAGATGGTGGAGATGTCGATGGAGAAGATGGAGACCACGCCGGCAGCGCCCGCCGGAGTTTTCCCCCTCCAATCTGCAGCTCCAGATCTTCGTTTTCGTGTTTCTGTGATATGGCGGCGCTTGTTTTCGAGAACGCCGTGGGACTTCTTTTATAGGCTTTTTAGGTCAAGACGAAGGCGGTGGAGAAAGATCGACGGCTGCGGAGCCTCGAGGGCCAAGTTGGTGGGCCCCACGCGGCCAGGTACAGTGGCCGCATGGGCCACCCCCTTTTGGCCTCCGGCCTCCGTTTGCTTGATTCCTTCGCTCCTACGTCTTCCTCCTTCCAAAATAATGACGCCTGTATTTTTCCATATTTTTATGACGTCGTTTAGGTCCCTGAAACATAAAAGGAAAGAAATAGGGTTTTCTGCCTGCGCAGGGTTAATTCCATAAAAATAGGAAACAATTATTTTATTTCCTAAAATCATTAAATAACAGTGGTATAACCCTTATATGATGCAAATATGATTGGAATATGAGTGATATAGTGCAAAGTTCATGTATGCATTTTACATGCATCAACATCCCCAAGCTTAACCAATACTCGTCCTCGAGTATGAAGGTGATAAAACTAACATGGGCTTTGCAATATAGCACTAACAATGGATATCAAAGATGATTGCTACTGCTACATAGAGTCAAATGATTCATTCTTCAAAGGAGTAGCAATATGCAAAATAGTTTATGAAGTGATATCAAGTATTCAAGCAAGGATGTTCAATGATAGTTCACAAAGTGTAACATAGAAGATAATAATATGGACCACATGTATGCATAATGATAAGTAAGAACATCCTACATTGGTCATAGAGTGTAGATGAAAATCTGAATATAAAAGGTGGACACTTTGGAAAGATGTATATGTGAGTAGAGGTAAAGCATGCATAAGTTTCATCTAACTTCCAAACTCTTCTACTTAAGTTAATGATTGCAATGTGGAATTCTTGGTGTCAAGCTCTCATTACCCCTATCATAGCATCTTGAATGATTAAAGTTTAATGTGAAAGCAAATATGAGTAGTGTGCTTGATAAAGTAAAGGTTAGGTGTCTCATGCCCCTTGAATACAAGTACCTACACCATGATTACTCAACTTAGGAAACAAAGCAAGTTCAAGTTATATATCATTGTAAGTAATAATAGTATCATCAAGAGCGTCAACTGGGGTACCTCTTGTCCCAGGATATGGAACAAGCCCATATCAAAATGACAAGACAAACAAACAAGATGAACAACCTCAACACCCTTTTTATTTACCATTGGAATAGCTTTTTATTATAAGGTGCATCACAGACGGTTCACCATAGCATGTAAGTAAATTTCCACCATGAATGATGCATGGCTTAGATTAGCGGCCCAGGCGTCTCTCTAACCATTTATACAAACTCATTTAAACTACTTCATTTCCACCTTATTTCACCATGATAGGCATCCATAAACAAAAGTACATGATATCAACTAAATGAGATGAAGGAGCATGTTGAAAGCTTTGCATGTGACAGCACATATGGGCTAACTCCCAACCTCGGACATTTATCAAGCCACTAGCATCATATTATTAATCACAATGGGTCATGTTTTATTTATGCAATAAAAATAAGTTGTGCATCAAGTTCGTGAGAGCTATATAACCAACTTTTCCCATAACAATCAATAACATAAACATTTTCATTCAGAGGTATAGATAACACAAATATCATGATATACATACTCGGAATAGCATAAAGCCATAGGTAGATATGGTGGACTCACTGGAATAACTTTGGTTGAAGGTGTTGGAAACAAGTTTTTGCTTGTTGGAATGTTTGGGCTAGCAAGAGGGAGAAAGTTGACCATCTAGATGCATGCATGAGTGTCCATAGAACTAACTAATCCATGTTAAACAAGTAAAATAACATTCAGCATCAAAACATGAATAAGTGATAGCTCTTGATAAAGCATTTGCAAATTATTACTCATAAACAAGCTCATGAATCATGCAACTATATGTATCATTAAAAATCAACTCAAACATCCCTTTTCCCAATATGATAAAAGCATCCAACATATTTCAACCCATATTTCCAGTAGCTCTTTCTCATATAAATGATAATGTGGTGGTCTCACAAAATAACAAACAAACCAAAAACAAACAAAAAGACGCTCCAAGTTTATGCGATAAAGTGTTTCGATCGAAAAACAGAAGTTAGACGTGTGCAAACCGAGAGTGTGTAGGTCCAGTGGGGTTGTCTTCACATCCCCAAGCTTATGGTCTTCACCATCCTTGGATAACTCTTGGTGCATCTCCTCCAATCCCTGTGAAAAAACTTCAAAACACCGTTTCTCCCATTTTCTTTTCTGTGGGGTGCATTAGTAGTGATAAACAAATAGGTTTCTTGCTGCATATAATCCTTAAAAAAACATCATATGAATGTCCAGAAAGTATATAATGTTGTATGCCTACTCATAAACTCATTTGAATCAAAAAGATTCAAGATAAAAGTTCAAAACATGCATAAAACAAAATGGGACAGAATCTGTCCAGAAAAAAAGCAGCAAAACGTATTTTTCTACCCTACAAACTTTCCAAAAATTCTGCAAAAATTCATGCATACAGAGGATGAAAAGTTGCAACTACAGTTCAAATATGAGCTCATTCGGAGTTACAGAATAAGAATTAAAAATCATACCGTGCACAGATTCGTGCAGGAATAAAATCTCCGAACGCTATAAGCAACTTTTCAAGACCAAAATGGGTAAAACTTGGCACTTTATTAAAAACTCCAGAAACTAAACTAAAAACAAACTCTCTTGATACAGCAAGAGGACACAAAGAAAATCACACATAAAAATAACCGGGTTGCCTCCCGCAAAGCGCTTTCTTTATAGCCATATAGCTAGGCTTCTTACTTGTTGTTTATTGAAGATGAAGCTCATGAGGGAGCTTGAACTTTGATGTTCCCCTCTTTCTTGGGAAGTGTTCCATGCACTTCTTGTGTGGGAACTGAAACTTCACGTTCCCCTCCTTTGAATCAATGATAGCACCTGTAGTACGAAGAAAAGGTCTTCCAAGAATAATAGGACTAGAGGTTTTATTCCCCATGTCCATGATTAGAAAATCCACAGGCACAAAAGTCATATGTAACTCTACCATAACATCACTTACTTTCCCTAAAGCATGTTTAATGGAATCATCAGCAAGTGCAAGTTCAATAGAGCATTTTTCAAGATTTTTCAATTCAAGTACTTCATATAGTTCTTTAGACAAACAGAGACACTAGATCCTAGATCAAGTATGGCATGATGTGTCTCTTTTCCAATAGTTACTAGTACCTTGGGAATCCCATATCCCCAAGCTTAGGTGGTATCATGGCTCTTGGTTGTACCTAGCAATTTTTCTTTCAAGACATGATTAGCAATATAGGAACCAAAGCAAACTTTTGTAAGATAGAGATTAGTTCATTCAAGCTACAATTTTCTAAGTCAAGCAAAGGATCCTTGACTTCACTAAGCATTTTAACTTCCTCAACTTTCTCTCTTTCATTGCCCAATAGATTCTTTAGCAACTCTCTCTTGCTCATGAATGTGTTCCCAAGACCTATTGATAACTTCTTGGCAATACTTAATTGTTTCCTCATGTTTTTGGGCTGTAATGATACTCTTTAATGATGAGACTTCTTTAGCAAGATGATCTACCCTTTCAAATAAAGCATCTTGTTTTTCAAACTTAGAAATAAATTCCTTGTTAAGCTCTTTTTGGGTAGATATAAAAGATCTAATGGTGTTTTCCAAATCATTAGAAACACTACCACTAGAAGCATATTTGTTTGGCACATATGGGGTTTGTTGTAAGAGTTATAATTGTTGTTCCCATACCCATTTTATCATAGTTCCTAATGAAGTTGACATCAACATTTTCAGAATTATTTCCAACTAGTTCTTGCAAAGGAACATTTTCAACACTAGGTTTATTAAGCAAAGCAAAATAGTATCCATTTTAGATGACAAATCATTAGTCTCGTCAATAGAATTCACTTTCTTAGAAGGATTGGGTGCCCTATCAGTATGCCATTGACTATAGTTTTGCAAAATGCTTTCCAAGATATTTTTAGCTTCTACTATAGTCTTACTCATAAAAGCACCTCCAGCAGCAGAATCAAGTATGTTTCTAGACATGTACTTTAAACCATTGTAGAAAGAGTCTAATATGGTCCATTCATTAACACCATGTGATGGACAAGTTCGAAGCATGAGTTTAATCCTATCCAAGCCATAGCAACATGTTCATTTTCATTTTGCCTAAAAGAAAGGATGTTGTTTCTATTTTGCAAAATTTTAACAGGAGGATAGTATTTCTTAATAAAAGCTTCTTTAAGATCATCCCATGAATTAATACTACCGGATGGCAATGATGCAACTGTAACATCCCAAAAATATTAATCAATATTATTATTCCAAAAATAAGAGCCAACAAAAACTTTTGTTAATATTATGTGTTGTCTGCAAAATATTGCTTGTGGTGATTAGTCCTTGTTGCTAGGGTTAGAATGGAAATAGCAATATAAAGCAAGAAAAATAAAAGTGACATTTGTGTCCCACAAATTCTCCAAGTGAGAATTTCAAATGGTTTCAAACAAAATTCAGTGGAGTGGGTTTATAAACACTCCCCATTTTGTTCCTACCACTTTCCCCTCTCAAATATTATTTTTTGAACTAGTTTTAAAATTCTAAAAACAAAACAAATTGAAATAAATTAAATGTCTTAATTAAAACACTATAAAAGAAAATGTTTCAAAACATTTTATTATTTTATGCCAATTTTTGTGGAGCTTCTATACATTATGGGAAGGCCCCACAAATTTTTGCAAATTTTTCTAAAATGTTTAAATGCACTAATTAAATCCTAGAAAACCTTCTGGTTTTAACAGAAGGACTAAAACAGAAATAAAAAAAGAAGCAGAGAGGAGGCAGGGGGTTTTCTGCAAAAACGTCATCCCCTACCTCTCTCCCTCGCCCCGACGTGCCGCCGTGTCGCCACCACCGTCGTCGCCGTTTCCACGCTCCCCAGGCCCCCCCTGGCCGCGCACACCCCTCGCCCCCGTGCCTCTGCAGCCGCGGCGCCGCAGAGGAGGGCAGTTACGCCGCCCCTCGCCTCGATTTCCCTCCACTGTCGCCGTGGCGAGCTCGCCGTCGTCGACCGAATTGGCCCAGCTCGCTGCTCCCCGACACGCCGCGCTTGGCCGAGATCTTCTAGAACACGTCCGGACCCCGGTGAACGCCTCGTCTCCACGTCCCTCGCACCGCCGCGTCGGATTGGGGAGAAATATCTCCGCCGTGTCGCCGTGGACGTCGCCGTGCACTCCGTCCACCGTACGCCGCATCCCGCGCTATAAAGCCACCCCCGCACCCTCTGCGAACACCACACCACCCCACTCCCTCACTGACCCCTCTCAATTCGCCGTGCACCGCCAGGAGGGCGTGCTGTGCCGTAGCCACTGCCGCCGTCGAGGTCCGTCGTGGCCACGACGCCACACTGCCCCTTTCCTTCCCTCTGGCCTCTCCCTGCATCCCTACGATCACCGCACTCACTCACCCCTTGTTCCCCTCTCTTTCGTGCACCAGAGCATCGCCAGGAGGTCGCCGGAGCCCGTGCCCGTAGCCGAGGAAGTTCCGGAGCTCGCCGCCGACGAACCACTCCTTCCCAGGAAACGCAACTCGGCCAGGAGCTTCCCCCACACCGCCGCCGTCGATCTGCATCATCTCCGCCGTCCCTAGCCCTCTCAGGTGAGCCAATCGAACTGCTCGCCGCCGCCGGAGCAACGGCGCCGCCTAATTTAGGTCGTCGATGAACGCGGCCTCTGTGAGCCGTTGGATCTTTGATCCACGGTCACATACCGCTTCGCGCGCTTAGCCACTGACTGGTGGACCCCGCTAGTCAGATCTTTAAACATTTCCCGCGCGCGCACCGTTTCGCCTGAGTCACTGACTGGTGGACCCCACCTGTCAGGGATTTCAACATTATCCAGAACAGTTAGGATTTCTAATTTTAGTTTCTCTGGAAATTCAGTACTGGACTCATTTTATAAATTCAATAACTTAAGAATTAGGAATCCAAATAAATCAAACTCAACTGTTCTGGA
Source organism: Poa pratensis (assembly GCA_947311845.1). Lineage (NCBI taxonomy): Eukaryota > Viridiplantae > Streptophyta > Magnoliopsida > Poales > Poaceae > Poa > Poa pratensis. The sequence continues at coordinate 45,337,373 of CAMZMU010000052.1, forward strand.
AAGCTTATGAAATTGTTTAACCAACACAATTGGTCTCATGTCATTTAATTAAATATTAAAAAGTATTATTGAAAATGCCACAGAAGGTTTAAAATCTAAACTTGTTTGTTTCTGATACTCTGTTAGTCCAAATAATTCCAAACCAATTTTGCTAGCTTAGTACTGCCTTGTGTTAGCTCCCCTAATTTTGGTAGAATTAATTAAGCAGTATTAATTGTTGACTTTAAGATAAACCCTTCTGGACTAAAACAACAAATATGTTTATTGGTTGATCCAAATGAGTTAGGACCAATTTTGTTAGCTCACATATAGCCATGTTTAGTTACCCCTAAAAGGGTTTAATTTTTGGAACAATAGAATTTAAATGGTAGCTAAAACTTGATATTAAGCTACTGGATTCAATCCAATGTGTAGGGAGTTTGGTAACTCCAAATGATCCAATTCAAATTGGGTTGTATTCTACACATCAGTGGCTTTCCATAGAATTTTAGTTTGTATTTTTGTGACCAACAGAACTCAAGTTGTGGAATTAAACATGAATAACTAGTTTCTGCCATAATTTGGACTTAATTAAATAATGTTTAATTCAATTTATTTGAAAACCAAATTGTGTGGTTTGTGTGTGCAGTAGCTAATTGTGATGTTTATGATTGTTGTGTTGAGATGATTGCTTGTATAGCTTAGTGATTGGTTGCATTGTTTGTTTATTAATTAGACGAGAACGTTGTCGGATATATCGAGGAAGGAGAGTTTGCTGAAGTTGAAGAACAAGAGCAAGATCACTTTGCCAAGCAAGGCAAGCTATTCCTGAGCTTGCACTACCAACATATGCATCTACTTTCATAACATGTTTTACTCTCAAAGCAAGATTTATAAAACTCATTTCAAAAGTATATGGATATTATTTTGCCACCCTATGTAGTAGTTTATGTAAAACTTTAGGATGGGAAAACAATGTTGTTTATTCAAAACTCCTTTGAAATGTCTTGTGAGTTTATGGAATGCCGAGATGTCGGTGTTGTGTTGGAAAAGTGGAAAAGTGGTGATGTTTATGAAAAATGCACAGTGTGTCCTTGTACTTACGTCAACCATCCAATACCCTGTGCGACCACCTCCACCACATATGGGAAAAGGCGTAGTCATATAATTTGCTCATATTAGTATGGGACTCCTCAACAACGAGGATGACCTCGTTCCATGAGGGGATGGTCATGGCGACCTACCCCCTGACCTGGGTCCTGGCATCTGAGGATGGGGGATTGAAGGGTTCGCTCGCCGGGCAGAACTACGAGTCCTCACACTTAGGTTTCCCGACGGGGAATCTGGACTGGGTGTGATGGAAAGGATGATAATTTCGTAGCGGTAGGATCCTATACTAGCATGAGCAAAGGACAGGCTATGGTCGGCGGCTTACTTCGCATACACCTGTATGGCGAGACGTGGCGGACACGATGAGCTGCCGGATGGATGTGGGATAAAAGCGTGCTACCTCTGCAGAGGGTTAAAACTATTCGAATAGCCGAGTCCTCGGATATGGACAGCTGGGAGACCCTACTTTGACCATGTGCAAGTTTTTGGAAAAGCTTTTAAGTTTAAAAGAAATTGAAATGGTGATGGGGTTACACAGCTATACCAAATGAAGTGGTAGGAGTTGTGGGAATAAATGGACTATGGTGAGCCATGGTCATGAAAAGGAGGAGTTTTTGAGAAACAAAATGAATGGTGACTTCTTTCAAAGATGGTTATAAAACTCTTCTTACCTTTTTCAATAAAGATATAGAGATGTTTTAAAACAAATAAGAGTGCATACTCATGTTGGGGTAGTTTGCGAGTACATTCAAATGTACTCATATTGGTTTCGTCCCTGGCTATTGTCCTAGCCAGACTACGAGGAGGAGCACTACGCCGAGCAGGAATATGGCGACTTCTACGCCAACTAAGGATCTCCACAAGTCAGCTGCCTGTCGGGTTGTCATCGTTAGAATATGATGTCTACTACGCCGTAGCTTCCGCTGATATATTTTGGTTTGGCCCATGAAGGCACCTATGTAAGAACTTGGTCTAAATGACCATTTATGTAAGACTTTTATTCGGTACTGTAATGGATGTAAACTTTGGTATCCAATTCGGATTATGTGCAACGACAGACTGATCACGGGATCGTTGTGTTAAGCATAATCGGGTATTTCGGACAGCTAGTCCGGGGTCCCCACAGACTTGGTATCAGAGCCATCCTGACTTTAGGAAACCTTAGTTAGCATGGTCGTTTGTCAAATGTTACAAAAGATGAATTTCTAAAAAGAAAGGAATGAAGTATTTTCGAAAATTGCTTATCTCCAATCCTCTTACTTATGCAAAATTTTACTCTCATTAAATGTTACATTTTCCTTGGTATCCCTAAAATTTTGTACACCTCTCATTAAGTTTAAAATTTGACTCACTTGTTGCCCTACTATATTAAAATTTTGATATACTTGTCACCTAACTAACTTAAAATTTTGCTTAAAAACTGTAGATGGCACTCCATTGGACCGAGTTCGTTCAGCTGGAGAAGGACAGCAAGCTGACGTTTGAGAGGGACTTGTTCGAGTTGACCAAGCTGTTAGGTCGCCCCGCTCCAGAGTTTGAGGGAGCTCAGATTGATGTTCACGGTGTCGGAAGGCTGAGCTGGCTCATCAGATCGTCAGTTCGCAGGAACATCAAGTCTCCCAATTCCGGACGCTCATCTTCACCACCAAGGAGGCCACCTGGGTTGACGGTCTCTGTACTGCTACACAGAGGATGCTAGCCCGACTTTGTGAGGAGCACAAGGCGGAGTTAGTAGACTCCCGTTTCCGGTTCTACGGGAGGCGCAACTGTGATGGACACCCTACTCCTTCACCTTACCACCCGATGTTTGGGAGCTACATCATGGACATGGAGATCTTACTTCAGTGCACTCAGGATGATCTGTTGCGCACTAGGATTCAGCTCCACTTCGACCGCGAGTCGCTCGTTGAGCTTCGCGAGAACGAGATGAAGCTGATGGTGGAGAAGGTTGCTCTTCTCAGGAAGAGGGCCCAGCTGAGGAAGACTATCGTGAAGCTCCGCACGAAGGTGGCAGAGCAGGATGGACTGATTGAGGATCTAGAGCACCATACTGACGAGATGGAGGAGGAGGGCGAGGATCTCCGCAAGGAGAACGACGCTTTCCTCAGTGACGATGATGACTTCGTGGAGGAGATGGACTGTGAGGAGGAGGATGATGAGGAGGAGTTAGTTGACGAGGAGGAGGAGCCACTCGAGCCAGTTCTCGAGGACGAGGAGGAGGATCCCGAGGAGCCAGCCTACCAGTCAGATGCTGACGTGTTAGAGCTGGAGGTTCCACCTCAGTAGGCGAGTGACTTGATCACTACCGCAGGATTAGGTTGACCCCCTATAGCTAGTCGAGTAGTAGCAGTGGTTCTTTTGGAAACCAGATGTTATGTTGTAAGCTTGAGGTTGTAAGCTTGATGTTGATGTGAACTCTTTGATGTGTTGTTTGTGAAATATAAGTATGTTTGTCTTGTTAAATGTGTGAACTATTTTCATATAAATCTTAGGATTAATCAACCACTTGAGAGATCATCTTTTCCCTTAGTCGAACTTTTCTTGCCTTGTCTCTTATACCCGGTGTGCTTCAGGATGCCGCCCCGTCGCACAATGGGAAGGATCAGGATCAGCACCACCACCACCGGACCCAACCCCCCCCAACTTCTCGCGCTTATCATGGAGGAACGTGAAAATGCCCGGCAGAGCGCCAAGCTCATCTCGCTGCCTTACAACAACTCGCAGCCGCTTACAACAACAACAATAAAACAACAACAACAATGGTGGTAATGGCAATGGCAATGAGAACCAGCGATCTACCTTAGGCGATTTCAGAAGACCAACCCACCCACCTACTCCAAGGGACTTCACCCACTGGAAGCCGATGATTGGCTTCGCACCATCGAACAATCTGGAAGTTGCTGCTGTGGGAGAAATGAAAAGTGCTGTATGCAACCCACTATCTCGCTGGACCTGCAAGAGCTTGGTGGGAACTACCAAGCTCTCCAGCAGCTGGTCATGTCATCAACTGGGCTGAGTTCCAGGAGAAGTTCCGCAAGAAGCATATTCCCTGGACTCATTGAGAGGAAGAAGGATGAATTCCGCAAGCTGAGGCAGGGAAGTAGAGATGTGGTCGGTTATCTTGAGGAGTTTACCGACTTATCTCGGTATGCCCTGATGACACCGACAAAGAAGAGAAGAAGATGGAGCGTTTCATGAGTGGACTTCATGATGAACTGCAGTGTGCTTGGTTATCCATGACTTCCGTGATCTGGAGTCACTTGTGGACAAAGCCATCCAGCTGGAGACCAAGCGCAAGTCTATGTATGAAGGTCGCAAGAGGAGGATGAATGCTCAGGAAGGTTCGAGCAGCCAGAAACCCGTATCTTTCAGCAGAACCCCAGGCCTGCCTATCGTCCACCCCAAGTTCCACGCCCCAATTTCCCTAACCGCCCGAACAACTTCAACCGCCCCAATGACAATAACCGTCCCAGAGGAAACTTCAACAACTTCAACCCCAATGCCAATGTTGTCTGCTTTGAATGTGGCAACAAAGGTCACTACTCCAGAGAATGCCCCAATCCCAAGAAGCCTGTCCACGCCCCAATGCACCTGCACCGAACAATGGTCAGGCCGCAATGGAAATGGTAATGGCAAGAATGCCGCACCCCGCGGGAATGTTGCTGTTGTCAGAGGCCGTCTGCACCACATCAATGCTGAAGAGGCTGAAGAAGCGCCAGATGTTGTGCTGGGTACGTTTCTTGTCAACTCAGTACCTGCAACTGTTCTGTTTGATTCTGGTGCTACCCATTCGTTTATTACCAAAGAGTTTGTTTCTAAGGGAGGTTTAGTCGGGAGTCTTTTACCCAAACCAATGTTGGTACAAACCCCAGGACTGTTAGCCAAAACCAACCAGATGTGTTCCGAAACCCCCATAGAAATTGGAGGAGGAAGGTTTGCAGCCGACCTAATTATCTTAGGAAACCAAGGCATAGATGTTATTCTTGGAATGGATTGGTTAGCCAAGTATCACGGTCGTATTGACTGTGCCCGAAGAGCTGTTTCTCTCACTTCTGATGATGGAGTTGAAGTGGAGTATGCATCTGAGACCAGCCAGACCAGACCCGGATGCCATGAGAGCATAGCTCGACCCGCCCTAGATGAGATCCGTGTTGTTCACTGTTCAAGGATGTTTTCCCAGAAGAATTGCCTGGTATGCCGCCAGACAGGGATATTGAGTTCATAATTGAGCTTATCCCAGGAACATCCCCCATATCCCAAAAGCCTTATCGGATGAATCCGGAAGAACTGGTGAGTTGAAGAAGCAGTTGGCTGATATGCTAAGCAAAGGTCTTGTCCGCCCAAGTGCTTCACCATGGGGATCACCCATTATTTTTGTGGACAAGAGAGACGGTACCACACGCCTGTGTGTGGATTATCGCAAGCTGAATGACGTGACCATTAAAAACAAGTACCCTCTTCCCAAGATCGAGGATCTGTTCGATCAAATGAACGGAGCCCGAGTCTTTTCAAAGATCGATCTTCGGACAGGTTACCATCAGTTGAAGATCCGAGAGACAGACATTCCCAAGACCGCCTTCACCACCCGTTACGGTTTGTTTGAATACACCGTGATGTCCTTTGGTCTGACCAATGCCCCAGCCTATTTCATGAATCTCATGAACAAGATTTTCATGGAGTACCTCGACAAGTTCGTGGTAGTTTTCCTTGATGACATCCTTATTTATTCCAAGACCGAAGAGAGCATGCTGAACACCTGCGTCTAGTTTTGGAGACCCTCCAAGAGCACCAGCTGTATGCCAACTTAGCAAGTGTGAGTTTTGGCTCAGTGAAGTGGCATTTCTTGGACATATTGTATCCGCTGGAGGAATTTCTGTTGACCCTGAGAAGATACAAGCCATTCTTGACTGGTTATCCCCAACCAATGTTTTTGAAATCCGAAGCTTTCTCGGACTTGCCGGTTATTACCGCAAGTTCGTTGAAGGATTTTCCAGTATAGCCAAACCTCTGACCCAACTGTTGAAGAAGGACAAGAAATTTGAATGGACTCAGAAGTGTGAGGATAGTTTCCAAGAACTGAAGAAGAACTAACCTCAGCCCCAATCCTGATCATGCCAGACGTCACCCAGAGTTTCGACGTGTATTGCGATGCATCACGCCTCGGACTTGGTTGCGTTCTGATGCAAGAAGGCAAAGTTGTGTCGTATCTGTCCCGGCAGTTGCGACCGCATGAAGAGAATTACCCAACCCATGACTTGGAGTTAGCTGCTGTGGTCTTTGCTCTTAAGAAGTGGCGTCCCTATCTTGCGGGACATCGCTGTGAGGTCTATACGATCACAAAAGCTTGAAGTATATTTTCACCCAGAAAGATCTGAACCTGCGACAGAGGAGATGGATGGAATTAATCAAGGATTATGATATTGGAATCCATTATCACCCGGAAAGGCTAATGTAGTTGCCGATGCCCTTAGTCGCAAACCTTGCACCCTGAATGCCCTGATCCAAGCCGAACAGCCAGCCTTGTTCAAAGAGTTCCAAGATTTTGGACTAGAGCTTGTTAGCCATGGTTATCTCGCCAATTTAGAGTTAACCCCAACCCTGATGGATCAAATCAAAGAAGCCCAAAAAGGTCATGAAAGCATAGAGGGAATTAGGAAAAAGATTTCCCTCGGCAAAGCACCCGGTTTTACCGAAGATGCTGAGGGAGTGCTGAAATTCAATGACCGTATCTGTGTGCCCAATGTCACGGAACTTAAGGAGTTAATCCTGAAGGAGGCCCATGAGACCCCTTACTCAATCCACCCCGGCGGAACCAAAATGTACCAAGACCTTCGAGGAAGATTTTGGTGGCATGGAATGAAGCGAGAGATTGGTTCATTCGTAGCCAAGTGTGACATCTGCCAGCGAGTTAAGGCTGAACATCAGCGACCCGCTGGATTGCTTCAACCTTTGAAAATTCCCGAGTGGAAGTGGGATGAGATTGGAATGGATTTTATTACCGGACTTCCAAGATCCAACCGAGGCCATGATTCAATCTGGGTCATCGTTGATCGACTGACCAAGGTTGCCCATTTCATCCCTGTCAACACCACCTATCGGGGACATCAGTTGGCCGACTTGTATATTTCCAGAATAGTGAGCCTGCATGGTGTGCCTAAGAAGATTGTATCTGATAGAGGCACGCAATTCACCTCAAGGTTCTGGAAATCCCTTCATGAAGCCCTCGGAACCAAGCTAGCATTTAGCACGCTTATCATCCCCAGACCGATGGCCAAACTGAGCGAGTGAACCAGATATTGGAGGACATGCTTCGTGCATGTGTTCTATCCTATGGTTCCAAGTGGGAAGATTGCCTTCCGTTTGCAGAATTCTCGTACAACAACAGTTATCAGTCCAGTCTGCAAATGGCCCCTTTTGAAGCCCTTTACGGCAAGAAGTGTCGTACACCCCTGAATTGGTCCGATACCGGAGAAGGCAAATTTTGGACCAGATACCCTCCGTGAAGCTGAAGAGCAAGTTCAGCTTATTCGTGAACGCTCAAAACTGCCCAATCCCGTCAGAAGAGTTATGCTGACACCAAGCGCCGTGACCTCACTTTCAGTATCGGAGATATGTTTATCTCCGAGTGACACCCCTTAAAGGAATGCAGCGTTTCCATGTCAAAGGAAAGTTAGCGCCAAGGTATATTGGACCCTTCAAGGTCCTTGCTCGTCGAGGAGAAGTATCCTATCAGCTGGAGTTACCCCAGAGTTAGGAGATTATCATGATGTCTTCCACATTTCCTTGCTCCGGAAGTGTCTTGAAGTTCCTGACCAGCCTGATGTTTTCAAAAACATCGACCACCTCTCCATCGACCTGAACCAAGACCTGACTTATCGTGAGAGACCCTCAAAATTCTCGAAGAAGATGTTCGTGTTACCCGAAGACGTGCGATCAAGTTTTACAAAGTCCAGTGGACTAACCACTCTGAAGGAAGCAACTTGGGAACGCGAAGACTATCTTCGAAGTGAATTTCCAGACCTCCTTAGTACCCAGGCCTAGCAAATCTCGGGACGAGATTTATTCTAAGGGGGGAAGGATTGTAACATCCCAAAAATATTAATCAATATTATTATTCCAAAAATGAGAGCCAACAAAAACTTTTGTTAAATATTATGTGTTGTCTGCAAAATATTGCTTGTGGTGATTAGTCCTTGTTGCTAGGGTTAGAATGGAAATAGCAATATAAAGCAAGAAAAATAAAAGTGACATTTGTGTCCCACAAATTCTCCAAGTGAGAATTTCAAATGGTTTCAAACAAAATTCAGTGGAGTGGGTTTATAAACACTCCCCATTTTGTTCCTACCACTTTCCCCTCTCAAATATTATTTTTTGAACTAGTTTTAAAATTCTAAAAACAAAACAAATTGAAATAAATTAAAATGTCTTAATTAAAACACTATAAAAGAAAATGTTTCAAAACATTTTATTATTTTATGCCAATTTTTGTGGAGCTTCTATACATTATGGGAAGGCCCCACAAATTTTTGCAAATTTTTCTAAAATGTTTAAATGCACTAATTAAATCCTAGAAAACCTTCTGTTTTAACAGAAGGACTAAAACAGAAATAAAAAAAGAAGCAGAGAGGAGGCAGGGGGTTTTCTGCAAAAACGTCATCCCCTACTCTCTCTCCTCGCCCCGACGTGCCGCCGTGTCGCCACCACCGTCGTCGCCGTTTCCGCGCTCCCCAGGCCCCCCCTGGCCGCGCACCCCCTCGCCCCCGTGCCTCTGCAGCCGCGGCGCCGCAGAGGAGGGCAGTTACGCCGCCCCTCGCCTCGATTTCCCTCCACTGTCGCCGTGGCGAGCTCGCCGTCGTCGACCGAATTGGCCCAGCTCGCTGCTCCCCGACACGCCGCGCTTGGCCGAGATCTTCTAGAACACGTCCGGACCCCGGTGAACGCCTCGTCTCCACGTCCCTCGCACCGCCGCGTCGGATGGGGAGAAATATCTCCGCCGTGTCGCCGTGGACGTCGCCGTGCACTCCGTCCACCGTACGCCGCATCCCGCGCTATAAAGCCACCCCCGCACCCTCTGCGAACACCACACCACCCCACTCCCTCACTGACCCCTCTCAATTCGCCGTGCACCGCCAGGAGGGCGTGCTGTGCCGTAGCCACTGCCGCCGTCGAGGTCCGTCGTGGCCACGACGCCACACTGCCCCTTTCCTTCCCTCTGGCCTCTCCCTGCATCCCTACGATCACCGCACTCACTCACCCCTTGTTCCCCTCTCTTTCGTGCACCAGAGCATCGCCAGGAGGTCGCCGGAGCCCGTGCCCGTAGCCGAGGAAGTTCCGGAGCTCGCCGCCGACGAACCACTCCTTCCCAGGAAACGCAACTCGGCCAGGAGCTTCCCCCACACCGCCGCCGTCGATCTGCACCATCTCTGCCGTCCCTAGCCCTCTCAGGTGAGCCAATCGAACTGCTCGCCGCCGCCGGAGCAACGGCGCCGCCTAATTTAGGTCGTCGATGAACGCGGCCTCTGTGAGCCGTTGGATCTTTGATCCACGGTCACATACCGCTTCGCGCGCTTAGCCACTGACTGGTGGACCCCGCTAGTCAGATCTTTAAACATTTCCCGCGCGCGCACCGTTTCGCCTGAGTCACTGACTGGTGGACCCCACCTGTCAGGGATTTCAACATTATCCAGAACAGTTAGGATTTCTAATTTTAGTTTCTCTGGAAATTCAGTACTGGACTCATTTTATAAATTCAATAACTTAAGAATTAGGAATCCAAATAAATCAAACTCAACTGTTCTGGAAAGCTTATGAAATTGTTTAACCAACACAATTGGTCTCATGTCATTTAATTAAATATTTAAAAAGTATTATTGAAAATACCACAGAAGGTTTAAAATCTAAACTTGTTTGTTTCTGATACTCTGTTAGTCCAAATAATTCCAAACCAATTTTGCTAGCTTAGTACTGCCTTATGTTAGCTCCCCTATTTTTGGTAGAATTAATTAAGCAGCATTAATTGTTGACTTTAAGATAAACCCTTCTGGACTAAAACAGACAAATATGTTTATTGGTTGATCCAAATGAGTTAGGACCAATTTTGTTAGCTCACATATAGCCATGTTTAGTTACCCCTAAAAGGGTTTAATTTTTGGAACAACAGAATTTAAATGGTAGCTAAAACTTGAATATTAAGCTACTGGATTCAATCCAATGTGTAGGGAGTTTGGTAACTCCAAATGATCCAATTCAAATTGGGTTGTATTCTACACATCAGTGGCTTTCCATAGAATTTTAGTTTGTATTTTTGTGACCAACAGAACTCAAGTTGTGGAATTAAACATGAATAACTAGTTTCTGCCATAATTTGGACTTAATTAAATAATGTTTAATTCAATTTATTTGAAAACCAAATTGTGTGGTTTGTGTGTGCAGTAGCTAATTGTGATGTTTATGATTGTTGTGTTGAGATGATTGCTTGTATAGCTTAGTGATTGGTTGCATTGTTTGTTTATTAATTAGACGAGAACGTTGTCGGATATATCGAGGAAGGAGAGTTTGCTGAAGTTGAAGAACAAGAGCAAGATCACTTTGCCAAGCAAGGCAAGCTATTCCCTGAGCTTGCACTACCAACATATGCATCTACTTCCATAACATGTTTTACTCTCAAAGCAAGATTTATAAAACTCATTTCAAAAGTATATGGATATTATTTTGCCACCCTATGTAGTAGTTTATGTAAAACTTTAGGATGGGAAAACAATGTTGTTTATTCAAAACTCCTTTGAAATGTCTTGTGAGTTTATGGAATGCCGAGATGTCGGTGTTGTGTTGGAAAAGTGGAAAAGTGGTGATGTTTATGAAAAATGCACAGTGTGTCCTTGTACTTACGTCAACCATCCAATACCCTGTGCGACCACCTCCACCACATATGGGAAACAGGCGTAGTCATATAATTTGCTCATATTAGTGTGGGACTCCTCAACAACGAGGATGACCTCGTTCCATGAGGGGATGGTCATGGCGACCTACCCCCTGACCTGGGTCCTGGCATCTGAGGATGGGGGATTGAAGGGTTCGCTCGCCGGGCAGAACTACGAGTCCTCACACTTAGGTTTCCCGACGGGGAATCTGGACTGGGTGTCGATGGAAAGGATGATAATTTCGTAGCGGTAGGATCCTATACTAGCATGAGCAAAGGACAGGCTATGGTCGGTGGCTCAACTTCGCATACACCTTGTATGGCGGGACGTGGCTGACACGATGAGTTACCGGATGGGTGTGGGCAAAAAGCGTGCTACCTCTGCAGAGGGTTAAAACTATTCGAATAGCCGAGTCCTCGGATATGGACAGCTGGGAGACCCTACTTTGACCATGTGCAAGTTTTTGGAAAAAGCTTTTAAGTTTAAAAGAAATTGAAATGGTAATGGGGTTACACATCTATACCAAATGAAGTGGTAGGAGTTGTGGGAATAAATGGACTATGGTGAGCCATGGTCATGAAAAGGAGGAGTTTTTGAGAAACAAAATGAAATGGTGACTTCTTTCAAAGATGGTTATAAAACTCTTCTTACCTTTTTCAATAAAGATATAGAGCTGTTTTAAAACAAATAAGAGTGCATACTCATGTTGGGGTAGTTTGCGAGTACATTCAAATGTACTCATATTGGTTTCGTCCCTGGCTATTGTCCTAGCCAGACTACGAGGACTACAAGGAGGAGCACTACGCCGAGCAGGAATATGGCGACTTCTACGCCAACTAAGGATCTCCACAAGTCAGCTGCCTGTCGGGTTGTCATCATTAGAATATGATGTCTACTACGCCGTAGCTTCCGCTGATATATTTTGGTTTGGCCCATGAAGGCACCTATGTAAGAACTTGGTCTAAATGACCATTTATGGAAGACTTTTATTCGGTACTGTAATGGATGTAAACTTTGGTATCCAATTCGGATTATGTGCAACGACAGACTGATCACGGGATCGTTGTGTTAAGCATAATCGGGTATTTCGGACAGCTAGTCCGGGTCCCCACAGCAACCATTCTTTAGCTTTCCCTCTAAGTGAAAAAGGAAATAGCTTCAATTTTAGGATATCACTTTCAACATTCTTAAGCTTTTGCATGTCACATATTTCAACAAAATCATGAAGATGCATAGAGGCATCCTCCATAGCACTACACCAAATTGTTCCCTAGTTATCAAGTTCAACAAACTAGGACTTACTTCATAGCTATCAGCTTTAATCTCAGGTGTGGCAATAACTTTAGAGATGAATTGATCATTAGGAGTGTTTGTGTAGTCACACAATTTAGTTCTTTCTTCCATTTTAGCAAGTTTTTTTGTATTTTTTTAATTTTATATGCAAAACTGAAAATAAAATGAGTCTCACAAATGCAAACCGAATTACAAATGCAAGACAATGACAAAACAAATAATTTTGCTTTGAAGCTAAAGATGGATAAGATGATGCTCACGTAGGTGCAACCTCCCCAAGCTTAGGTGTTAGCACAAGTTGGTGATGTTGACTTTGTTGTGATCTCCTTGGATAAACCTTCTCAGCTATGATTCCCCGGCAACGGCGCCAGAAAACAATCTTGATGGCCCTTGAAGAGGTTGATCTACGGCGCCCAAAACAGTCTTGATCTCCGGTGCGTAGTTACCCCGTCAAAAGTAAATGGGTTAGGTTGAGACTCCAAGTGCAGAGTGTGTAGTAAGTGGAAGACGTGTTTTCCCAACGAGGGTGACTCGAGGGTTTAATATCGAACTCTCGGGTAATCAGTAGTGAAAGATTTATCTTCCTATCCTTCTTTTGGTCACCTACAAAACAAGGCTAATTGTTTTGGTCCTCAACCTCACCTGTGGTTGTCAACCACAAGGTGTATGAATGATATCAAGATAAATATGCAATGAAACACGAAATAAATATGCAATGGTGGTGAATGAATGTGCAAGAATGATGATAACAATGATAAATGATATTTTTGGTTTTTTTATGATGAATGCAAGATGGAAAAGTGTTTTTGTATTTTCGGATTTAATAATTGCAGAAAATGGAAAAGTGGTAAAAGTGGTTGGAAAGGTGTTTCTTATGATTAAAAATGGACCGTGGTTCATGGTTTCACAAATGCACTCTCTCTTTTAATGGTGTGGCAGACAATGGACACATAGAGTTGACATATGAGATTGCAACACAAAGTTTGATATCAAGTTGCTAATTATACGGGCATCACGTTCTAACATAGAGATCTTTTGGTTATTAATCTCACTTATACTCCACCAAGATGCGAACTAAATCATAACACCTTAGTAATTAAGATAACTCAAAGTATAGCTTTAAGTATCATGACATGAAGTGAAAATAAGAACATGCTAGATCTAGTCACAGGAAGAAGCTTGGTCACCCTCAACCCTTGTAGCATGGTATTTTGTTTATCCCTAGTGAGGCAACAAAGTAAGGTAAAACACCCAAGTGGCTCGCGATATTACAATTGTCAACTTACCGCACTCACCACCCCCCGTTACTCAACTAATGCACACATCACCCCACACGCCCTCATAAACATGCTTGATCATAACAAGTAGATAAGAACTTGGTACATAATATGCATCTATATTCATAACTGAAACAAACATTTGCAATCTCAACATATATTAACTCACAAAAAGATCCACCACATAGGAATTACATATATGACCGTAATCATGTTCAGCAGCTCATACGGTACTGATGCATCCAAAATGCATCTACTTTTTCAAGCACTTTGCTTCATAATTTGCTCCAGAATCTTCCCATATTTAAATAAAACTGATGAATCTTACGCTGTTTTTAGCAAAGTCTTTTTCTGACTATTTTTGCAGGAAATAAAATCGGGAAAAAATACCACGTCATTTTCTATGGAAAAGGAGGACAACGTGCAAAGGATGGACACGAGGGAGTGCCGGAGGGCCAAAAGAGGGTGCCCCATGCGGCCCTGTACCTGGCCGCGTGGGCCCACCCAAAATGGGCCTCGGGCACCGCCTCGCCTTCGGTCTTCGACGTACCCCCTCATATATACAGAAAAATGCTTGACCTAGAAGGAGGAGGGCTTTCGCGAAACACACCGCCGCCGCCACCACGTTCTTCGTTTCGGGGACAGATTGATCCATGATTTCTCCTCCGGTGGAGGGATCCGGAGGGCGTCTTCACCGCCATCTTCACCGCCTTCATCTCCATCGCCCATGAGCTCCTTCACCATCACCATGTGTGAGTAGTCCGCTGTAGGCACATGAGGTGGATGGGGATTGGATGAGATTGATCATGTAATGCTACCCGTTGTTCGAGATTTTAGGGGTTTATCTTGAGGATATTTTTGTATTGTGTTGATGCACTTATGCTATGTTTAATGCTTGCTACTAGGGCCCGAGTGGCATGATTTCAGTACTGAACTTATATTGCCTCATCATATATTTGAGTTTGGTATTTATCTGCAAAGTGTATCACTGATGTATACGTTTGCTTCTATTCTTGTAGACAGTGTTGGGCCTCCAAGAGCAGAGGTTTGTAGAACAGCAGCAAGTTTCCCTTAAGTGAATCACCCAAGGTTTATCGAACTCAGGGAAGTAGAGGTCAAAGATATCCCTCTCAAGCAACCCTGCAATTAAGATACAAGAAGTCTCTTGTGTCCCCAACACACCCAATACACTTGTCAGATGTATAGGTGCACTAGTTCGGCGAAGAGATAGTGAAATACAAGTGATATGGATGATTATAAGTAGTAACTGCAATCTGAAATAAAGATGGCAGCAAGCAAACATGTAGCAGAACTTGTTGTAAACGGTGTTTCAATGCTTAGAAACAAGGCCTAGGGATCATACTTTCACTAGTGGTACCTCTCAACATGTTAGCACAACTGAATGCAAGTAAATGATACTCGGGATTATTCTCCTTCTTGATAACACAAGAGTACTATGTGTAGGGCTGCAAAAGCACTCCTCAAAGTCTGAGTAAACAAACACCACAATTCCCAAGAATAAAGTGATAAATGTCTAAATTATTCATAGAGTCACACAAGTACCCACACTGTCACCTTGATACCGTGTTGTCACAATGACTCCAGAAACTAGATACAATCACTTGAGTAGCATAAACATTACATATGAATTCAGCGATACTAGCAATACTCATGATCACATAAAGATCACACCATGGGAGAGAGAGATAAACCACATAGCTACCGGTAGAGCCCTCAGCCTCGGGGGAGACTACTCACACATGGTCATGGTGAGCACACTTGATGGAGAGGTTGATGAAGAGGTGCAGCCCGGAGAGGAGAGACGGACCGCTGCAGCCACGGCGCGGCGGCGGCGCTGGAGATGGCGATGGAGTCGATGGAGATGGCTCCGGGGGCACTTCCCCGTCCCGACGGCGTGCCGGAACAGAGATTCTGTCCCCCGAAACTTGTCGTCGATGGCGGCGGCGCTGCGGAACTCTTCTGGAATATGACTTCGTTTTTTAGGGTTTTCGCTCGGGGGAATAAATAGGCGAAGGGGCAGCGTCGGTGGAGGCCCGAGGGCCCACCTCATAGGCCGGCGGGTTACTGTTCATCCCGCGCGAGCAGGTGGTTTGGGCACCTCGTGCCCCCTTCGTCTCTCCTTCGGACTCCGTGTACGTGTTGGAAAAATAGGGACTTGGCCTTTGTTTCGTGCAATTCCGAGAATATTCGCAGAAAACTTTTCTGGAACCAAAAACAGCAGAAAACAGGAACTGGCACTGTGGCATCTTGTTAATAGGTTAGTCCCGGAAAATGCATAAAAATGATATAAAGTGTATATAAAACATGTAGCAATTGGTATAAATAAGCATGGAACATCAGAAATTATAGATACGTTGGAGACGTATCAAGCATCCCCAAGCTTAGTTCTACTCGTCCTCGAGTAGGTAAAACGATAACAACAAATAATTTCTGAGGAGACATGCTTTCACACAATCTTGATCATATATTGCAAGGCTCATGTCATGAATGAAGTGACTCAAAGCAATGGTCTATAGTTTGCTAACATAGATAAAGAGTAAACAATGAATCATATAAGCAAAAACTTTTCATGAATAGTACTTTCAAGACAAGCATCAAAAAGTTTTGCATAAGAGGTAACTCATAAAGCAATAGATTCAAAGTAAAAGGCATTGAAGCAACACAAAGGATGATAAGTTTCAGCAATTGCTTTCAACTTGTAACATGTATATCTCATGGATAGTTGTCAACATAAAGCAATATAACAAGTGCAATAAGTAAACATGTAAGAATCAATGCACACAAAGTTGACACTAGTGTTTGCTTCTAAGATAGAAAGGAGTAGGTAAACTGACTCAACATAAAGTAAAAGATAGGCCCTTCGCAGAGGGAAGCAGGGATTAAATCATGTGCTAGAGCTTTTTAAGTTTTCGAAAGCATATAGAGAGCACAAAATAAGTATTTGAGAGGTGTTTGTTGTTGTCAACGAATGGTAGTGGGCACTCTAACCCCCTTGTCAACCAGACTTTCAAGAGCGGCTCCCATGAAGGACGTTATCTCTACCAGCAAGGTAGATCATCCCTCTTCTCTTTTGTTTACACATGTATTTTAGTTTCTTTATAGTTGACACTCCTCCCAACCTTTTGCTTACACAAGCCATGGCTAACCGAATCCTCGGGTGCCTTCCAACATTCACATACCATGGAGGAGTGTCTATTTGCAAATTAAGTTGCTTACTGATAAATCAGGGCAAAACATGTGAAGAGAATTATTAATGAAAGTTGTAATTAATTGGGGCTGGGCACCCCGTTGCCAGCTCTTTTTGCAAATTATTGGATAAGCGGATGTATATGCCACTAGTCCATTGGTGAAAGTCTGTCAGAAGTAAATGACAAGATTGAAAGATAAAACACCACATACTTCCTCATGAGCTATAAAACATTGACACAAATAAGGAGTAATAAAGTTTTGAATAGTTTAAAGGTAGCACATGAATATTTACTTGGAATGGCAGGAAATACCACATAGTAGGTAGGTATGGTGGACACAAATGGCATGGGTTTTGGCTCAAGTTTTGGATGCACGAGAAGCATTCCCTCTCAGTACAGAGTTTAGGCTAGCAAGGTTGTTTGAAGCAAACACAAGTATAAACCGGTACAGCAAGAATCACATAAAAACATATTGCAAGTATTATAAGACTCTACACTGTCTTCCTTGTTGCTCAAACATTTTACCAGAAAATATCTAGACCTTAGAGAGAACAAATATGCATCCCAAGTCTCAACAAGCTCTACGGTAGTTCTCCACTACTAGGCTTTAACTACATGATGCAAGAGCTTAAACATGATCTACTTGAGAGCTCAAAACAATTGCAAAGTATCAAATCGAAACAAGACAATGATCTACAAGAATGCATATGTCTTTTCCAATACCAACTACTACATGTAGCATTTTCTTTCTTCCAAACAAACACCAATCAATTTATTTAAACATAAACTCTCCAAATGATAATATAATGCAGCAAGAGAGTATTTATAAACAAGTGCTAACAGCTCGAAGAGATGCATGAAAAACAGGAGCTAAAAGCACTGCAGTAGCTAGTTAAGAATACTCAACAAATATAAGTGAAGAACATGAGTATTCACATGAAAAAGCGGAGCGTGTCTCTCTCCCACACAAGGATTGCTAGGATCCGAATTTATTCAAACAAAAACAAAAATAAAAGCACACAGACGCTCCAAGTAAAGCGCATAAGATGTGAAAGAATTAAAATATAGTTTCACTAGAGATGACCTGATAAGTTGTTGATGAAGAAGGGGATGCCTTGGGCATCCCCAAGCTTAGACGCTTGAGTCTTCTTGAATATGGGGATGAACCACGGGGGCATCCCCAAGCTTAGGCTTTTCACTCTTCTTGATCACATAATATCACCCTTCTCGCTTGATCCTTGAAAACTTCCTTCACACCAAACTCAAACAGTTCTCATTAGAGGGTTAGTGCATAATCAAAAATTCTCATATTCTGTAATGAACAATCATTCCCAAAGCTTCTGGACATTAGCTACAGCCACCAATGCTTTGTGGAGCAAAGAAATCCACACAAACATCGTAAAAGAGCGAATGCAAAACAAAAGGCAGAATCTGTCAAAAACAGAACAGTCTGAAGACGAATTTTTTCGAGGCACTTAAGTTGCTCAGATGGATCTGGCCAAATAATGAAAGTTGCGTACATATCTCAGGAAGATGCGTGATTTTTCAGAATTTTTCGAATTTTCTACAGGGAGAAAAGCTCAAATTCGTGACAGCTAAAAATCTGTTCTGCGCAGAAATCCAAATCTTGCATCAACTTTCAATAAGACTTTACTTGGCACAACAATGCAATAAAATAAAGATACAAAGGAGTTGCTACAGAAGTAACAAACTCCTTGACTCAAAGAAAAAAAAATAACAGAAAATAAAAACAATGGGTTGTCTCCCATAAGCGCTTTTCTTTAAAGCCTTTTAGCTAGGCATAGTGATTTTGATAATGCTCTCATATGTATAAGAGTTGAATATAGAGAGCATCAAAAAGCAAATACCAAACACATTTAAGTCTAACCCACTTCCTATGCAAAGGAATCTTGTAAGAAAACAAATTATAAGCATGAAGTACTAGCATAGAAAGAAAACAAGTGCAACTTCAAAAATTTCAACAAAAAGAGAGGAGACTTGATATTATTGAGATATATGAATCCATGCCTCCCTCTCTCATAAAAACTTTCAGTAGCATCATTGATAAAATCCACAATATAATCATCACATGAAACATTCTTACCATGATCCATATGCACAAAAGTATCTTCATTTTCCACATAAGAAAAGTTCTTCTCATTAATAACAATGGGGGCAGGATCATCATAAAGAACTCGAACATGATAGACAAGTTGTATATTAAAGGGATGGTTTTGGGTAATCTCTCCATAACTATGACAAGTTTCATGAGGATGACTGTAATTATAACCTATGTCATAGTATTCTTTATAATAATTATCAAAGACTGGAGGCATAGTATCATCATAAGCAATAGAATAGTCATCTTCCAAACTGTGTTCATTCGTAAACATATCATTATTTTTAATAGAAGGAGATGTATCAAGCATATAATCAGCAATAGCAAAAGGATTTTCAAACACCTCATCCCCAAGCTTAGAGCTTTTCATATCATCATTGGAAGAAACATGGATAGTACTAATAGTATGGCAATCATTAATATCATCATTTTCAGAATTGGTACCCCAAAGATTTTCAATATCAAAAGTAGTTTCATTTTCCCAATCATGATCACTAATATAAGTAACAGGCATAGGTTCATCATCAAGTTCAGAATCATCGAATTCAGAATTATAAGTATCAATTGTAACAGGAGCAACAAGTTTGGGAGAAGATACCGTTTCCTCTCTCCTTTTACTCCTCTTCTTCTTCTTCTTCTTCTTCTTCTTCTTTCCCTCTTCTTTTTATCTTTAGGAGGGAGAGGTTTGAAAGGAAGCTCCTCCACATAACCTGGTTTAGTATTAGAGACAATGGAAGAAACTTGGGGGGACTCCTCTCTTTCATTAATGAGAACAAAACACATATTAGTCCTGTCATACTTTGGTAAAGTCTCATCCTTTATAATATTTTGTATGTAGGTGTTAGCATGGCAATTATTAACACAATAGAGATAACATCCATGCAACACACTATTCATATCAAGATCACTCATATCTAACAAGGAAGTTTTTCTTGATAACTCTTCACACCCCAAAAATAATGTAAGTTCATCATGTTGATTAGGAGTGATCATGTTATCACAATACAAATTTGCAGTAATTGGATTCGAAAGGCTATTATCATGACCTGAACATTGAAAATTAAAATGACCCACTTCATAGCAAAGTTCACAAATAAAAGGATGGAGGTCACAAACTTTTTCACCAAGATCTCTTAGAGCCTTGTACCATGTTCTAGTTTTTTCATTCCTATGATAGATACAATATTCATCTTCGATTTGATTAATTCCACAAGGTCTATGCATTCCACAAAAATTAACATGCTTATAAGAAATAGTATTTTCAGAAGTTTGAGCATGTTTATTGCAATCATTAACAACAATTTCATTTTCCATGCAAGTGTCTTTGAAAGGTTCATGATACACGTCCCAATTTTCTTTAGGAACATTAATATGAGAAGCAAAGGTTCTAAAACAATCAACAATAATTTGAGAATCAAGACCATATTTAGCACTAAGCTCTTGAAAACTAGCAGTTTCAACGAAAGACTTAATGCAATCATATTCATAGTTTATACCTGATTCTTTACCTTTGTCATTCTCCCAATCCTCAGCATTGTTTTGAATTCTTTCAAGAAGATCCCATCTAGCTTCAACCTTCTTGCTTGTGAAAGAACCATGTGAACATGCATCTACATAATCCTTGTAATGACCTGAAAGCCTTGCATAAAAATTAGTAACAATTATTTCCTCAGAAAGCTCATGGTTAGGACATTTGAGTATTAATGTTTTCAGCCTTCCCCAAGCTTGAGCAATGCTTTCTCCATCATGAGGGTAAAAATTATAAATGTAATTCCTATCTAGATGCACTTCATGAAGAGGATAAAATTTAGAGTAAAAGAGAGATTCAAGCTGTTTCCAATTCGAAGGTTGTTCATCCAGCAGCCTATACCATTCCTTTGCTTTGTCCTTAAGTGACAATGGAAATAGTTTCCTCATGACATTTTCTCTTGATAAACCTGCAACCTTAAATAACTCACAAAGTTCTGTAAGTTTCGACAAGTGAGCACTTGGATGGATTGATCCATCCCCTGCATACTGATCATTCATAACCCTTTCAACAATTTTCATAGGTATTTTAAAAGAAATACTTTCAACAGGTGGATTTGGAATATCACAAACATCATTAGAATTATCACATATTGGAGACAAAGCATTATCAAGGCAAAATAATTCCTCCATAGCTGAGGAGCAAAAAAGATTATTTTCATATAAACTAGCTTCCCCAAGCTTAGGCTTTTCCACAGCCTTAGCAATAATGGTGTCCAAAGAATTTATACTAATAACATTACTACCACTATTATGCAAACAAGCCTCCATAGGTTTTTTAATTTTCTCTTCAAAAGCATCATGTCCTAATTCCATATAAAGTTCATAGAGATCTCTAATTTTTTTGTTGTTTTCCATTAAGCCTAACTAGTGAAAATAAAAACAAGAAACAAAAAGAAATAATTGCAGAATCTAAAGGAGATACCTTCCAACGCTTACCTCCCCGGCAACGGCGCCAGAAAATAGCTTGATGTCTACGTGCTTCTATTCTTGTAGACAGTGTTGGGCCTCCAAGAGCAGAGGTTTGTAGAACAGCAGCAAGTTTCCCTTAAGTGAATCACCCAAGGTTTATCGAACTCAGGGAGGTAGAGGTCAAAGATATCCCTCTCAAGCAACCCTGCAATTAAGATACAAGAAGTCTCTTGTGTCCCCAACACACCCAATACACTTGTCAGATGTATAGGTGCACTAGTTCGGCGAAGAGATAGTGAAATACAAGTAATATGGATGATTATAAGTAGTAACTGCAATCTGAAATAAAATGGCAGCAAGCAAACATGTAGCAGAACTTGTTGTAAACGGTGTTTCAATGCTTAGAAACAAGGCCTAGGGATCATACTTTCACTAGTGGTACCTCTCAACATGTTAGCACAACTGAATGCAAGTAAATGATACTCGGATTATTCTCCTTCTTGATAACACAAGAGTACTATGTGTAGGGCTGCAAAAGCACTCCTCAAAGTCTGAGTAAACAAACACCACAATTCCCAAGATAAACCATGATAAATGTCTAAATTATTCATAGAGTCACACAAGTACCCACACTGTCACCTTGATACCGTGTTGTCACAATGACTCCAGAAACTAGATACAATCACTTGAGTAGCATAAACATTACATATGAATTCAGCGATACTAGCAATACTCATGATCACATAAAGATCACACCATGGGAGAGAGAGATAAACCACATAGCTACCGGTAGAGCCCTCAGCCTCGGGGGAGACTACTCACACATGGTCATGGTGAGCACACTTGATGGAGAGGTTGATGAAGAGGTGCAGCCCGGAGAGGAGACGACGGACCGCTATAGCCACGGCGCGGCGGCGGCGCTGGAGATGGCGATGGAGTCGATGGAGATGGCTCCAGGGGCACTTCCCCGTCCCGACGGCGTGCCAGAACAGAGATTCTGTCCCCCGAAACTGGTCGTTGAGGGCGGCGGCGCTGCGGAACTCTTCTGGAAATATGACTTCGTTTTTTAGGGTTTACGCCTCGGGGGGAATAAATAGGCGAAGGGGCAGCGTCGGTGGAGGCCCGAGGGGCCCACCTCATAGGCCGGCGCGGTTACTGTTCATCCCACGCGAGCAGGTGGTCTGGGCACCTCGGTGCCCCCTTCGTCTCTCCTTCGGACTCCGTGTACGTGTTGAAAAAATAGGGACTTCGGTCTTTGTTTCGTGCAATTCCGAGAATATTCGCAGAACAACTTTTCTGGAACCAAAAACAGCAGAAAACAGGAACTGGCACTGTGGCATCTTGTTAATAGGTTAGTCCCGGAAAATGCATAAAAATGATATAAAGTGTATATAAAACAAGTAGCAATTGGTATAAAATAAACATGGAACATCAGAAATTATAGATACGTTGGAGACGTATCAATCACCTGCTATTATGTCGAACCTGCGAACCCTAAAAGTGACATATAGGGAAAACAAGGGGGGAGATGTTTTAGTTTGAGGATTCTATGTGTTCATGAAGTGTTAATGCATTGTTCCGGTCTATTCGAAAGGGTAGACCTTAATTACCTGTAGTTCCAAGTTGGCCCCGGTGAAATGGGCAGGTAGGACAATAGATGTTGTGCAAATTCTCTTGGTTAGTACGCACAACTAATTATGGAACACTTACCTACATATATCGGAGTTAGAGATACGTCCCATGGCTAGCTATATATTATTATATGATCAATCTTATTCATGCAACACCCCATTGTCACCTCATGCCTACGTTTTAATCCTCTGAGTTGCACATTCACTTTTCCGGTGAAAACTGGGAAACACTTGTTTACTGCTGCTGTTCTACTTGTTATTTGAATCATACTACTGCCATAACTACTGCTGCTGCAAGTTCATTGATATACAGGTGTGGTTGAGAGTGACGCCTCAATTGCCAAAGTCTTATTGATATTTTTGTGTTCCCATCGTGTCGAACTATAAATTTGGGTAATACTTCTCAACGGAGATTTCAGCGATCCCCTACACTTGTGGGCATCAAGACATTTTCTGGCGCCGTTGCCGGGGAACCTAGCTTTATCGGTAAGACAACTTGTTATCATATTATTTGCTGCATTTGCTTGTTCCTAACCATGGGTAAGGAAAAGATTACTCCGAGGGAAGTGAGGCCTTCAACCACTCGCAGAGGTACGGATTTGCCAAGTAGGCCAAACTTTTCACCTAATGTTGCTTCTGCTGTTGCTCCTAAGAAAAAAGGAAAAGTTTTATCTAGTTCACCATTGTCTAAAATGTCTACTAGTAGTGAAAGTGATTTAATATGCAGTAGCATAGATAAAGAAGTGGCACCTGAAATACCTGAAACATCTGAGATAACTGAAACACCTGAAAATCTTGAATCTTCTATTATTGAAAATGTGGAATCTGAGTTAGAAGATAATGAATATTGTGATGATATGGAAACTTCTTCTGAGGAAGAGGATGCTTTTGCTATGGCTTTCATGTGTTCAGATTTTGATAAATTGGATAAACTTGATAGCTATAAAAATTCTCCTCTTGATGACTTTTTCCCTGTTACTAAGAAAATGAATGCTCCAGCTATTAAAATTAAAGATAAAGATTATGAGTTTAGTGTTGATCCTGAAATAATTGCAAAGGCCGAGAAGTATAAGTTTTATGGGAGAGAGGATGAGTTTCCTTTTGAACACATTGCTGTTTTGCATGACTTATCTGTGTTATTTGGGAAAGATGAAATTAACCAACACTACTATTTCTTAAAGTTGTTTCCTTTCACTTTGGGAGGAAGTGCTAAAACTTGGTATAATCGTTTAGAACCTGGATGTATTACTAGCAAGGAAAAATGTTTGCAAGTATTCTATAATAAATATTTCCCTGCTGATAAGATTCATGGTCTAACTATTGAGATTAGCAACTTTTCACAGAAAGAGAAGGAGGATTTACCCCAAGCTTGGGGGAGGTACAGTAAGTTGGTTAGGAAATGTCCTACCCATGGCTTCAAGAGTAATGAAATACTTGATATATTTTACAATGGATTAACCGAAAACACTAGAGGTTATCTTGATGGTATTGCAGGTAATGTTTTCAGGGAAAGGACCGTTGATGAAGCAACAGAGCTATTGGAAACTATCTCAAGAAACTATGAAGACTGGAATATTGAAGAGATGTTTCCAGAAAAGAAAGGAGGTATGCTCAAATTAGACAAAGAGACAATGAAAGAAGCTTCAAAGGCCATTAAAGAGAAGGGAATTAAGACCTCTCATCTCAAGGAATTATCTGAAATGGGTGTCAAACTTCCTGATGATCAACCATGTTTTCCAATTCAAGTCAATACTATTAGCTCCACAAAAGGTAATGAAAAGGTAACATCTCCTATTGAGGTATCTTATATGAATGATTTTGCTTATCGTCACAATCCTGAGGAGCATAATATTAGAATGATGATTATGGAGAATTCTCACAAAATTAAATCTCTTCCTGAAAGCTTACATGCTAATGTGGAGAGCTAAAAAGAATTGTTAAACATTGTGAGATGATGAATAATCAAGTTGAACAAATGATTTCTCTTCAAAACCAATTGTATGAAAGTCTTATTGTGAAGGAACAGGTTTGTGGAGTTAATACTAGGTGAGGCGCAAGTACGCAGGATCCTGACTATCCTGAAGACTATCCCAAGAGGAAAGAGCAAGAGGCTTGAAAGAAGAAACTTTCTGCAGGCAAATCTCCCAATGAAAACCCAGATAATGATGATTCTGAAGAACAAGATAATGATATTTCTATTTCTGATGCTGAGACTGAAGATAACAATAATGAAGAAGAAGAATCACCTCCACCTGAAGAAGAGTCACATGAAGCCAAAAATGATCAAGAACCTGAAGCTACTGAAAAGGAAGACCCTCAACCATCTACTGAGAAGAACAAGAAGAAGAACCATCCAAATCCACAGAAAAAGGTAAGGAAAGGGATCCATGGGTACAAAGACCCATACCATATCCTCAAGAGGTAATAAAAACTTTAGATGATGCTAGATTTGAGAAATTCTTTGAGTTGATTAAATCTTTGTGTTTACAAATTCCTCTTGTTGATGCTATTAAAATTCCTCCATATTCAAAATACATGAAAGATATTGTCACTAATAAAAGAAAGATTCCTACTGATGCAATTACTGCTATGCTTGCTGATTATTCCTTGATATTGTCACTAACAAGTACTTACACCATGTGTTACTCAACTTGGGAAACAAAGCAAGTTCAATTAAATATCATTGTAAGCATAATAGTATCATCAAGGGTACCTCTTGTCCCAAGATATGGAACAAGCCCATATCAAAATGACAAGACAAACAAACAAAATGAACAATCTCAACACCCTTTTTATTTACCATTTGGAATAGTTTTTTATTGCAAGGTGTATCACAGAAGGTTCACCATAGTATGTAAGTAAATTTCCACCATGAAAGATGCATGGCTTAGATTAGCGGCCCAGGCGTCTCTCTAACCATTTACACAAACTCATTTAAACTCACTCTATTTCCACATTTATTTCAACATGATAAGCATCCATAGACAAAAGCACATGATATCAATAAATGAAACGAAGAGCATGTTGAAAGCTTGCCATGTGACAGCACATATGAGCTAACTTCCAACCCAAAACATTTATCAAGCCACTAACATCATAATCTTAATCACAATGGGTCATGTTTTATTATGCAATAAAAGTACATTGTGCATCAAGTTCGTGAGAGCTATATAACCAACTTTTCCCATGCAATCAATAACATAAACATTTTCATTCAGAAGTAAGATAACACAAACAACATGTTAAACATACTTAGAATAGCATAAAGCCAATAGGTAGATATGGTGGACTCACTGGAATAACTTTGGTTGAAGGTGTTGGAAACAAGTTTTGACTTGTTGGAGTTTTTGGGCTAGCAAGAGGGAGAAAGTTGACCATCTAGATGCATGCATGAGTGTCCATAGAACTAACTAATCCATGTTAAACCAAGTGAAATAACAATCAGCACCAAAACATGAATAAGTGATAGCTCTACAAAAAGAATTTGCAAACTATTACTCATAAACAAGCTCATGAATCATGCAACTATATGTATCATTAAAAATCAAGTCAAACATCCCTTTTCCCAATCTTATAAAAGCATCCAACATATTTCAACCCATATTTCCAGTAGTTCTCTCATATATAAATGATAGTGTGGTGGTCTCTCAAGACTCAAACAAAAACAAAAAACGACGCTCCAAGTTTATGCGATAAAGTGTTTCGATCGAAAAACAGAAGTTGGACGTGTGCAAACCGAGAGTGTGTAGGTCCAGTGGGGTTGTCTTCACATCCCCAAGCTTATGGTCTTCACCATCCTTGGATAGCTCTTGGTGCATCTCCTCCAATCCCTGTGAAAAAACTTCAAAACACCGTTTCTCCCATTTCTTTTCTGTGGGGTGCATTAATAGTGATAAACAAATAGGTTTCTTGCTGCATATAATCCTTGAACAAAAATTCATATGAGATGTCCAGAAAATGTATAATGTTGTATGCCTACTCATAAACTCAATTGGATCAAAAAGATTCAACTTAAAAGCTCAAAGCATGCATCAAACAAAATGGGACAGAATCTGTCCAGAAAAACAGCAGCAGCAAAACGTATTTTTCTACCCTACCAAACTTTCTCGAAAAATTCCGAAAAAATTCATGCATACAGAGGATGAAAAGTTGCAACTACAGTTCAAATATGAGCTCATTCGGAGTTACAGAATAATAATTAAAAATCATACCGTGCACTGACTCGTGCAGGAATAAAATCTCCGAACTCAAATAGCAACTTTTCAAGACCAACATGGGTAAAACTTGGCACTTTATTAAAAACTCCTGAACTAAACTAGACACAAGATCTCTTGTTACAGCAAGAGGACACAAAGAAAAATCACACACAAAAATAACCGGGTTGCCTCCCGCAAAGCGCTTTCTTTATAGCCATATAGCTAGGCTTACTTACTTGGTATCAAGATGGTTGAAGTGAGGTGGCTTGGCATCCCCAAGCTTAAATTCTTGTACTTATTTGATATATGTAGGGTGAGCCTAGGGGTACATCCCCAAGCTTGAGTTTTTGTCCCTCTTGATCTTGTTCATCACCCTCAATTCTTCCACCTTAAAATTCTCTTTACACAACACTCGTCACAAACTTGATTAGAGGGGTTAGTGCCTTCATAAATTAAATCCACATAGGCACAGCAAAGACATATCATGAATTGATTTTAAACATTAGCTACTGTTACTATGGTTATGTAATGCTCCTTGATCAAAAGAACCGCACAAAACACAAGTAATGAGAGTAATGCAGAATAAAGACAGGATATGTCAAAAACTGGACAGCGAATTACTATTATCACTCTTTTTATTTGGTTTTAGCTTTGGGAAAAGTTTAAATGATAGAGATTTTGCAATGGTTCCATTGGCATGAACAACACATGTTCAAGGTCGACCCCAACTTCTCCATTACTCATCCTTCTCATTTACTTTCCCAAATTTCATATAGAGTGAAAATCTTAAACTAATTGTTAGAAATCAGTAGGTAAAGTTATTTTGCAGGTTCTCAAGATATAAAGGTGTGCCCAAACTGAATAGGAGATAAAAGCATAGAGAGCACACCTCAAAACATTAAACC
Organism: Poa pratensis; assembly: GCA_947311845.1. Taxonomy (NCBI): domain Eukaryota; kingdom Viridiplantae; phylum Streptophyta; class Magnoliopsida; order Poales; family Poaceae; genus Poa; species Poa pratensis. The sequence continues at coordinate 45,365,451 of CAMZMU010000052.1, forward strand.
ATTAACTTTTAAGTCTAACTCTTTTCCTATGCATTGGCATTTTATATATGAATAAATAACAACCCATTTGAGGTAACCAATGCATATAATGATCAATAGCTTGCATTTTAAATAACATAGAAACATAAAGAGGATTCTTATCTCTTCCTCTCTCATAATAGTTGCAAGCATTGAAGTTAAACATTCCCACATGATTTTGAATAGAATCACCACATAAAGACTTATCATCTAATGAGCATATTGGATCATCAAACTCACAATCAATTTCATCCTCAATAGTAGGGGGACTAAAAATGTCATATTCATCAAAACAAACTTCCCCAAGCTTAAGGTTTTCCTCAGTATTAGCAATAAAGTTGTTAAAAGAATTAGTACTACCACAGACATGATTGTTATGCAAATAAATTTTAATTTTCTCCTCAAACACTTCATGTCCTAACTCAAGATAGATATTATACAATTCTAGGATTGTTTTGTTGTTTTCCATTTTATAATTTTTTTGTGTTTTAGATTTATATGTTAGTATGCAATGCAAACAAGAATAAAAGTTTAGCACAACGCTCCCCGGCAACGGCGCCAGAAAAGTACTTGATAATCCCCAAGAGCAAGGAATCACTGTAGCACTATTCGATAAGTATTTGAGTGTCGAACCCACGAGGAGCTGAAGGTAAACTATCTATTCTCTAAAGCCCTATAACCCTCTTATATGGCCTTTTATGCAAAGCAATAAATATGAAAGGATCTAACTAATGGAAGCAAGTGACGTGGAATGGGTTTATCTAGTAGCAAGTTTCTTAGAGCAAGTTTCTCTCAGCAGTTTTCTCAAGCAAGTTTCTCAAAGTTGCAAGTAGCAAAGATCTCAAGTAGCAAATATCTCAAGGGAGCAAATGTTCTAGCAATTGTTATTTCATTCGTGTGGTTGTCACAATTAGTGAATCACATGTTTCAGTCTTAATTGTTTCTTTTAGGAAGGAGCCATAAATAGGTGTAGCCAAGTAAATGAACTAAACCCCTTATGATGGTTCTTATGGCCAAGTAAATGACTGCACAAGAGTTATTAAGACATAGAAGTCCCACCATAGCCTTAAGTTCTAAGGTCCCCTATATATATACCACAATAAAGTAACTTCATGATTCGGTCTCAGGTTTACATGTCCTCCCAAGTCACCCTCACTCCATTACCTTACCGGTGATCACCTTACATGCATTCCCCAACATATGCGTGCACTCATATATTGTACATCAAGACAATCATAAAAGATAACAAAATTTGTATGCAACCAATCAACGAACTATTTCACTATTGCCATGAAAAATCACTTCTCAAACATAGATGGAGAGACACAATAGATCAAGGGAAAAGTATATTGCATCATACATCATGTTTGCCAAGAGTTTACAGTGGGGAGATGGAGATGATATTGCTGTAGATGTTGACGATGAACACGCCGGAGGGGGGTGGAGCCCTCCGGAGGTGGTTCCGGCGGCGTTTCCCCCCTCCAATCTTCTCCGGCGGTAGCCTTCTGACTCTCTGTTTCGTGGTTTTCTGTTTCTCCGCCGCCTCTTTTCGCGAAACGTCATGGGACCTTTTTTATAGGCGTTTTTAGGTGAAGACGAAGGCGGTGTAGAAAGGATCGACGGCTACGGAGCCACGAGGCCCAAATGGGTGGGTCCCACATGGCTACAGTACCAGGCACGTGGGCCCCCCTCGTTTGGCCCTCGAGCCTCCGTTTGCTCGCTTCCTTTGCCCACAGGTCTTCTTCCTTCCAAATATTGACGCCCGTAAATTTCCAGGTGATTTCGTTGACGTTTGGGTCCCTGAAACATTAAAATAAGAAAACTGGGTTTTATGCCTGTGCAGGGTTAATTCCATAAAAATAGGAAATAAATGAATATTCCTAAAAATCATTATAAAACATTGATATAACCCTTATATGATGCAAATATGATTGGAATATAAGCAATTAAAGTGCAAAGTTCATGTATGCATTTTACATGCATCAATTACTAATGTGAAAATGATACAAACTTGATTCCCACAAATTTACATTGCATTTTAATTCTATTTGTTTAGAATTTTTAGAGTATATTACCTAGACATAATTATTTCAAAGTTCAGAAATTCCAGAAACTGTAGTTTAAAAAATTCTGTTCAGAAAATTTTCTCAAAAAATTCCAGAAAAAATAGGAGGTAAGTTATTATACCAGAGGAACTAACAGCCAAAATGGGGACACCAGAGGGCCACCAGGGCCCAGAATAGGGTGTCCCACGCGGCCACTGTACCTGGCCGCGTGGGACCCATTATTTTGGCCACAAAGGTTGTTAGGTGAGGGGTCTGTGCTCATCTCCTTCCCCTCGACAGAAAAATAGCTCCAGGTATTTTTCCCAAATTTTCCCGTGCTCCTTTCATGCTATCCTTGGATCTCCAAGTTTAGGGCAGATTTTTCAAATCTGTTTGGTGGGATTGCTCATTGGTATGTGACCTCTCCACCCATCCAATTATTTTTTGTTCTTATGCATCATGTATGAAGTATTTTGCTGCACTTGGTGTCACCTATTATGCTTGGGAAATCCATAGATTTAAGTTTTCTAGTTGATATTGATGCATGATATTGATGTGGAGACTAGTTATGCATGGCTCAATGTTGTTTTAGAATGTTGCATCTTGATTTTTGATGAATATTGTTTATGGGCAGCAAGGTACCATGTTCAACAAGGCCAAGGCATTGATAGGGATGAGCTCAAGACCAAGAACAAGCGCATGCAAAGTCTCCCTCAACTTTGATGACCAACATCTTTGGGAGGATTCCACATACTTTGTGGGAGAGAAGTTGAAGATACACGCAACAAGATGGCAAGATCCCCATGTTCTTGAGCAGTGGGGAATTCAAGAGGACTTCAACATCTTCGCTGCTGCAACAGGCCTACTTCACTTTACTCAAAACACACAAGATACATACGAGAAACTCTCGCGAGAATTCCTCTCTACATTCAGATTTGAGAGGCCTGAGCTCCACAGACATAGTAAGAAAAGTAAGGCACCCCCTCCTACCTTTGTTTGCAAATTCACTATGAGAGGGGAGCGTCTCATTATGTCTCTAGAGGAATTTTGCAATGCCATTGGTGTGACAACCACGGGGAGTTGGGATGAAACCGGTGCTGATTCTAAACCTGAGCTTGTTGCATTTTGACACTCTATCACTGTTAACTCTCATAATAGGTTGAATAGGGGAAAATTTACTCATATACAGCACCCGAGTTTGAGGTACTTTGCGTTGTTTCTCGCAAGAGGATTTCTTGCTAGGGACAACAATTCTGCTTGCACTGGACCGATTGTTTATCTACTAAAATGTGCAAAAGAAAACACACCGTGTGGGTACAACTTGGGAGTTATTCTTGCTAGATCATTGCACACCGCTGTGAGTAGGAATATCACCGATGAAACCCCTATTTATGCTGGTGCTATTGCTACTTTAGTGTATAAGTACATTAAAAGTGAGAGAGGTTATGATGATTGATAACCCACAAGTATAGGGGATCGCAACAGTCTTCGAGGGAAGTAAAACCCAAATTTATTGATTCGACACAAGGGGAGACAAATAATACTTATAAGCCTTAACAGCGGAGTTGTCAATTCAGCTGCACCTGGAAAAGCACTAGTAACAGGGGTGATGTGAAAGCAGCAGTAATATGAGAGCAATAGTAACAGTAACACAGCAGCAGTAGCAGTAACACAGAGGCAATGGCACCAGAAAATAGTTGATACTACTTCTAATGGCATATAGGACCGAATGAGTATTTGATGATGACAGATGGACCGGGGTTCCCAGCTATCTACACTAGTGGTAACTCTCCAATAACAAGTGTTGGGTGAACAAATTACAGTTGGGCAATTGATAGAATTGAAATAGCATTAAGATAGAATATCTAGTCTATTAATCATACGTAGGCATGTTTTCCATATATAGTCATACGTGCTCGCAATGAGAAACTTGTACAACATCTTTTGTCCTACCAGCCTGTTTGCAGCGGGGCCTCAAGGGAATCTACTGGTAATTAAGGTACTCCTTTTAATAGAGCACCGGAGCAAAGCATTAGCACTTAGTGAAAACATGTGATCCTCATATCTAAACCATCCCCTCCAGTTATCCCAGTTGCTGTCACTCTGGGGCCTCGGGTTCCGCACATAGACATGTGCCTTCACAAACTTATAGATAGACTGATCATAATGTAACAATTCATCGGATCCCAACAAACACAACACCGATTACATCAGATGGATCTCAATCATGTAAGGCAGCTCATGAGATCATTGTATTGAAGTACATGGAGAGAGTACCAACTAGCTACAGCTAGAACCCGTAGTCCATGGGGTAACTACTCCCGGAGCATGATGGAGGCGGTGGCGTCGATGGAGAAGGCTCCGGGGGTCGATCCCCGTTCCGGCAGGGTGCCGGAACAGGACCTTCTGACCCCCGAAACTAGGTTTCGATGGCGGCGGCACTCCGGGAGTTCTTCTGGAATATGATCGATATATTTAGGGTTTTTGCGTCTGGGGAATAAATAGGCGAAGGGGCGATGTCGGTGGAGGCCCGAGGGCTCCTCCCAACATGGCGGCGCGCCAGGGGGCCCACCCACGCCGTGGCATGGGGAGGAAGCCTCGGTGCCCCCCTTCGTCTCTCCTTCGGACTTCGTGTACGTGTCGGAAAAATAGGAGTGTGGCTTTTTGTTTCGTCCAATTCCAAGGATATTTCCAAAACAGCTTTTCTGAAACCAAAAACAACAGAAAACAGGAACTGGCACTATGGCATCTTGTTAATAGGTTAGTCCCAGAAAATGCATAAAAATGATATATAATGCATATAAAACATGTGACATTGATATATAAAACAAGCATGAAACATCAGAAATTATAGATACGGTTGACACGTATCAAGCATCCCCAAGCTTAGTTCCTACTCGTCCTCGAGTAGGTAAACGATAAAAACAAAATAATTTCTGAAGTGACATGCTACCAACATAATCTTGATCTAATAATGATGTAAGGCATGTGAACTGAGATCAAATCATTCAAAGCAAATGTCTATAATTGATATTAAATAAGAGATAATAAAGCAAGTTAGTTAAACAAGCTAAAAGTTTTCATGAATGATTGCTTTAAAGACATGAAACCGTACAAAGTTCATTAAAGATGTTTTAAGTATCCAGTGTAGGAGTTCTATCCTTCAATTCCAAGCATCAAGTAAATTTTCATAACATAGAAGGATTCAGTCAAGTAAAAATAAACATGAACGTCATGAATCAACTGTTTCGAAGTCTACTCAACCGTGAGCGCAAGCATTTGGTATTGGCACCAGGATGTTATGGCTAAGAGAACATTAATGGGGGCTTTGGAAGGCCAATGGAAGAAGGTCTCACAAAGCTACAAGTGATCATTAGACAGGAGGAAGTCTAATAATCGAAGCTATGTAAGGAGTAGTGATTGCCATGCAACGGATGCACATAGAGCTATATGTGTATGAAAGCTCTCCAATGGAACTAGTGGGGGTGCATCCAACTTGGTTGCTCATGAAGACCTAGAGCACTTTTGAGGAGGCTCATCATTGGAATATACAACCAAAGTTCTATAGTGTAAATTCCCCACATAGTTATACTAGTAGAACATGAAAACTCTCTCACATGGAGTATAGGTGCTAAATATGAGCACAAATGATGACTATGAATAATGCAGGTGCTGAAACATGAGCACAAATGTGGATAAAGGATAGTAATGTTGCCCCTTTTTCTTTATTCTTTTTTTTCTTTTTCTCTTTTTTCTATTTTTTTCTTTTTCTATTTCTCTTTTCGATGGCCACCATGGCTCTTTTCACTTTTAGGGGCAACATCCTAATATGACAACACACTTTTTGGTACAAATAACTTATAATGAATAAAACATGATGTATGAAACTGTATGCCTCTGCTAGTGTAGCAGGATGTGCAATGATCTAGCGTAACATGGGTAAACCACACATCAGCTTTATAGAATCATGCAAAGCAATATATAAATGATAAATAACAACAAGTCATGTAATGTAAGATGGAAGTTGCATGGCAATATATCTCGGAACAGCTATGGAAATGCTGTGGTAGGTAGGTATGGTGGCTGTTTTGAGGAAGATGCATGGGATTATGTGTAGGAGAACAAGAGAAAATCCTCCCACGGGTTTGTATGTACTGGCGAAGTATGCACAACTCTCAATGTGAGCAGAAGGCAATGCACAGCACCGAAGAGGCTAGCAAATTTGGATGGTGGAAGTGCCAAAAAGCGTAGCTTAACATTAGTCAAAAAGAACTCACAAGCTTATTGCAAACAACTAGCAGGTTCAACATTAAGAGCATGATTAAAATTTACTCCAAGAAGGGCCGTTCATGGCAACACAAGTACCCTGTTAGATCCCTCGACCTTCAGCACAACTTAGTTATTACGATGAACCTTTAGACATGGAAAGCTATCAAGTCCAACTACACCTTCAACAATTTTATTAGAGTTTGTAGTACGGTACAAGCTTAAAGACAACAACTCACTAATGATTTTAACTTAATTAACCAGCAAGCTTTACCATATATTACTTATTACCTCAAAACGTTTGCAAAGAATCAGGTTATCAAAGTTCAATGATCTACAAGAATATGCAAGTTTTTTCATTATACCACTACCACATGCAACATTTTCTAAACCAACGCATCAACCAAGCAACTCTCCAAATAAATTTAAGTGAAGTAAAAGAGTACTTTCTATAAAATAACTAATAGCTCTGAACAAGAGATACATGAAAACCAAGAGCTAGAAGTTAAACAGTGCGAAAACGGAATACTCAACAGATATAAGTGAAGAATAGGAGTATTCAAATGAAAAAGCGGAGCGTTTCTCTCTCCCAAACAAGATAGATAGAATCCGATATTGATATGATCAGAAAATAAAAATAACAAACTAAAAATAAAAGCACACAGACGCTTCAAGAACAACACATATGATGTGAAAGAATTCAAATATAGTTTCACTAGAGATGACCTGATAAGTTGTTGATGAAGAAGGTGATGCCTTGGGCCATCCCCAAGCTTAGGCTCTTCACTCTTCTTGATCACATTATATCATCCTTCTCTTTTGACCCTTGAAAACTTCCGCCACACCAAACTTCTCATAAACTTCATTAGAGGGGTTAGTACTCAAAAACATTAATCCACTTTGGTTCTGTTGTGATACATTGCAAGAACTCAATAAAACATTAGCTATAGCCCTCCACGTCTAGAGAGCCTTACTTAAAGTCCACAAGAGACAATGCAAAAAACAGAGACATAATCTGTCAAAACAGAACAGCCAGTAAAGATGAATTTTTTCGAGGCACTTCCGTTGCTCAAATCAGAAAACTCGAAACTAATGTAAGTTGCGTACATATATGAGGATCATGCGTGAATTTTTTAAAATTTTGCAATTTTTCTGGAGTGCGTACAGCTCAAAATGGTAGACAGCAAAAATCTGTCTCTATGCAGAGATCCAAATCTAGCATCAACTTTCTACTAGAGACTCTTCTTGGCACAACAATTCGAAAAAGTAAAGATACAAATGAGTTGTTACAGAAGTAACCAAGCTCCTTGACTCAAAAGCGAAGATTTTTTTTAGAAATAAAACATGGGTTGTCTCCCAAGAGCGCTTTTCTTTAATGCCTTTTAGCTTGGCTTGATAGTTTTAATGATAGTCTCATGAAAATGAAGCAAAAGGAGCATCAAGAAGCAAATTCAAAACACATTTAAGTCTAACCCACTTCCTATGCATAGGAGTCTTGTACACAAATAAATTCAAAAAGAACAAAGTGACAAGCATAGGAAGATAAAACAAGAATAACTTCAAAACTTTCAGCATATAGAGAGGTGTTTTAATACCATGAAAATTTCTACAACCATATCTCCTCTCTCACAATAATTTTCAGTAGCATCATGAATGAACTCAACAATATAATTATCACATAAAGCATGCTTTTCATGATCTACAAATACATAATTTTTATCAAGCTCAAAATAGTGGGATTAAAACTTTCAAACCCACTTTTAATAATTTTAAAACAAGATGATTGATCAATCTCAAAAGATATGGGAATCATAGACAAATTCAAGACCTCTCCAATCCCATTTTCAATAGTAGTACAATTAATATTATCAAGTAACATAGGACCATTATCTAGAGCTTTATCAAAAACATTTTCCAAGCAAAACTCCTTAGTACCATGCATTTCGATATCAACCACAAATAAAGGATTATCATAAGATTTTTCGAAATAGCATGGATTATCATAAATAACAGTAGCATAATCATTTTCACAAGTTTTACTCATAGGGAATATTTCAAGAGAATCCACGGGAACATAACATTCATCCTCCTTTGGTAAGCATGGGGGACAATAAAATAGTGTAAGAGATGAAGAGTTACTCTCATTAGAAGGTAGGCATGGGTAGCTAATCCATTCTTCCTCCTTTTGTTCGTCACTCTCCTCCTCTTTTTCATCTAATGAGCCTTTAGGTTCAGCAATTTCTTCTTCCACAGGTTCCTGCAAAGAATTAGTCTCTTCATTCTGAGAAAACATACTCTTAAAATGTTCAGTAATATAACAATTTTCGTCCTTATAGTTTTCAAAACAATATTTAAGTATAGAGAGACTTTCAGATTTATAAGGGGCATCAATTTTATGCTCAAGATAAGAACTAATTTCTAGGGCACCCTTAAAAGCAATAAACTATTCCATCCTTTCTACCTCATAAGCATTATAGTAACCTTTAACATAAGAAGCTAAGATTTCATTATCATTATAAGCACATTGGAAAGGAAAATGCTTAAACTTCACATGACAACCAGATTCATCACAACAAAAAGATTTGCCAAATATAAAGCATAATTTTTTAGCATACATCTCCAGTCGATTTAGTAATTCCCATAAGTATATCCCTTTATCTGACAAGCGGTAATTCATATTATTTTTGTTCATCCTCCGTGGACCCGCCTTGCCAACAAGATCTAGCTCTAGTTTCATGGAGATAATCCATAGCACAAGTTTTTTTTAGATTTTTGGTATATAAGAAAAATAAAACAAGATAAAAATAAACTAGACAAAAGTAAACTAAGCAAAATAATACTAGACAGAAATAAACTAAGCACAAATAAACTAGACAAAAGTAAACTAGACAAAACAAAATAAATAAAAAATAGAGAGACAAGTAGAGTGTACTCCCCAGGTGAACTTATGAGTAGAGCTATGCTCCCCGCAACGGTGCCAGAAAATAGTCTTGATAACCCACAAGTATAGGGGATCACAACAGTCTTCGAGGGAAATAAAACCCAAATTTATTGATTCGATACAAGGGGAGACAAAGAATACTTATAAGCCTTAACAGCGGAGTTGTCAATTCAGCTGCACCTGGAAAAGTACTAGTAATAGGGGTGATGTGAAAGCAGCAGTAATATGAGAGCAATAGTAACAGTAACACAGCAGCAGTAGCAGTAACACAGAGGCAATGGCACCAGAAAATAGTTGATACTACTTCTAATGGCATATAGGACCGAATGAGTATTTGATGATGACAGATGGACCGGGGTTCCCAGCTATCTACACAAGTGGTAACTCTCCAATAACAAGTGTTGGGTGAACAAATTACAATTGGGCAATTCATAGAATTGAAATAGCATTAAGACAGAACATCTAGTCTATTAATCATACGTAGGCTTCCATATATAGTCATACGTGCTCGCAATGAGAAACTTGTACAACATCTTTTGTCCTACCAGCCCGTTTGCAGCGGGGCCTCAAGGGAATCTACTGGTAATTAAGGTACTCCTTTTAATACAGCACCGGAGCAAAGCATTAACACTTAGTGAAAACATGTGATCCTCATATCTAAACCATCCCCTCCAGTTATCCCAGTTGATGTCACTCTGGGGCCTCGGGTTCCGGATAGAGACATGTGCAAACAACTTGTAGATACAATCTAAGCAATAATTATAGAACTTAAATCTAAGATCATGACACTCGTGCACTAGTGACAAGCATTAAACACAACAAGATTGCAGCAACAATAACTTCACAAACTTATAGATAGACTGATCATAATGTAACAATTCATCGGATCCCAACAAACAGAACACCGATTACATCAGATGGATCTCAATCATGTAAGGCAGCTCATGAGATCATTGTATTGAAGTACATGGGAGAGATAGTACCAACTAGCTACAGCTAGAACCCGTAGTCCATGGGGTAACTACTCACGGAGCATGATGGAGGCGGTGGCATCGATGGAGAAGGCTCCAGGGGTCGATCCCCGTCCCGGCAGGGTGTCGGAACTGGACCTTCTGACCCCTGAAACTAGGTTTCGATGGCGGCGGCGATCCGGGAGTTCTTCTAGAATATGATTGATATATTTAGGGTTTTTGCGTCTGTGGGAATAAATAGGCGAAGTGGCGATGTCGGTGGAGGCCCGCGGGCTCCTCCCCACATGGCGGTGCGCTAGGGGGCCCACCCGCGCCGTGGCATGGGGAGGGAGGCTCGGTGCCCCTTCGTCTCTCCTTTGGACTTCGTGTACGTGTCGGATAAATAGGAGTGTGGCTTTTTGTTTCGTCCAATTCTGAGGATATTTCCAGAACAGCTTTTCTGAAACCAAAAACAGCAGAAAACAGGAACTGGCACTGTGGCATCTTGTTAATAGGTTAGTCCAGAAAATGCATAAAAATGATATATAATGCATATAAAACATGTGACATTGATATATAAAACAAGCATGAAACATCAGAAATTATAGATACGTTTGAGACGTATCAATGATAACATGGGTACTCGTGTGGGAAGGTCAAGTTTACTTGATTTTACTTTGACTACTCGGATGGAGATAAGTGTGAAGTATGGGGAAGATTATTTGTATACATATTTGAGCACTAATGGGCAGCGAGTGCCCATTAGGCTCCCCTGTACTGACCTTTTTGACAAGAGTACCGGAAAGTGGAAGGTAGAGGAGGTGCCGCCACAAGAGGAGCCACAAGCTCCAGAGGTACAGGGCTACCAACCTCAAGAGATGCCACCATACCCAAGCATGCTAGGATACCCACATGACTACTACCCTGGAAGTGGAAGTGGTGGATACGGCCACTATCCAGGATACTAGCTTGATCGCAAGCTTGGGGGAGTGCTTCTCTTCCTCTTCATTCGTTGTTTTATATCACTGTTGCATTGTTATGTTTAGTTTCTTATTATGAAAATCACAAAACACAAAAAGATTTCAATTGTTTCTTTTGGTTATTTGCTTCTGGTCATTTATCTTATGCATCTACAAACCAAAAAGAACAAAAAAAAATCGTTTTCTTGAAACAAACGCAAAAACAGAAGTGCTGAAATTGCTGAAATCTGCTATCTGTTTCATTTTTCATTTATTCCCTGTAATTCTGATTGAGCTAAAATTTAACCACTGCTGCAACATATCATGACCCATACACCTGTAATGTATGAGATTTGTCTGAGGTGTTTGGGTAAGGTAAAAATAGTACTGTATGCAGTGACATTTTATGGCAGATTTGAGTTTTTATTGCGCAGTTCAAGTTGGGAGAGGAGAACAACGATGATAGGCTGATGTTCATGAAGTGGATGAAAGGTATGACACCTTTTCCGTGCTTATGTAGACTTTTTAATAACAACAAGTGAGCACATCATGGTTTCTTTAACATCTAGGGAAGTGGTAGCAAATGTTTATCTTCTCCATGTTCTAGTATGTTATATGATGATGCAAGTGAGATATTATTTAGTGACAATACTTGGCTGTGTGTTGAATAATTGTGGCTCTAAACAAAGGTCTACGCATCCCATTGTGCTTGCTAAACTTGCCAACCAAAGAGTAAAAGAGTTTTTCAAATGTTAAACATGAAGTCATATGCTTGACAGGCTTAGTGGTTGGAAACTAGCTGAAATGTGCTGACACATGGAGAGCTTTCAACATTGCACTAAATTATATTTAGTTGATATCATGTGCTTTGGTCTATGGATGACTATCATTGCGAAATAAAGGAGGAAACTTAGTAAGTTTGATGAGTGAGAATAATTGGCTAGAGAGACGCCTGGGCCGCCAACCTAAGCCATGCATCATTCATGGTGGAAATTTGCAGGGCACCATAGTGAACATTCTATGACGCACCTCATAATAAAAAGCTACACAAATAGTAAATAAAAGAGTGCTGAGATTGTTCATTGTCTGTTTGTCTTGTTGTTGGGACATGGGTTTGTCCAGGTCCTGGGACAAGAGGTACCCCAGTTGACGCTCTTGATAACGCTTTTATTACTTGCAATGACTGAAAAATTCGAACTTGCTTAGTGGCCCGAGTTGAGTAGCCATGGTGTAGGTACTCGTATTCACGGGGCATGAGGTTTTCAACCTTGAGTTGGTCAAGCATATGAGTCATAATAGGGGACACCAAATGGTTTGTTGAAAATGAGAGCGGTTGTAAGCACAATGATTTCACTAGTCAACAAAAGAAAGAATCAAAAGATCTCAAAAATCTTGACAAGATTCAATCAATAGCGATGCAAAAACCTTTGTTTATTTCTACAGTTGAGCAAACTCATCCAAGTATTGACATTACATGTTATTTCTCTTGAAGCGAATATAAATGCTTTAACATTGATTAGATATGCCTTTGCTAGCATCTTGTTATTTGTTATTGAAGTTATGTTTTGCATATTTGTTGGTATTAAGCGGTGTTACATATGCAAGGCAAAGTTCTTGTCAAAGTCTTTTCATCGCTTCTGCACTATGTTTGAGTTGTTCAAGGACAAACAACGAGCTAAGCTTGGGGGAGTTGATGCATCCAAAATGCATCTACTTTTCCAAGCACTTTGGTTCATAATTTGCTCCGGAATCTTCCCATATTTGAATAAAACTGCTGAATCTGACGCAGTTTTTAGCAAAGTCTCTTTTCTGGCTATTTTTGCAGGAAATAAAATCGGGGAAAAATACCACGTCATTTTCTATGGAAAAAGAGGACAACGTGCAAAGGATGGACACGAGGGAGTGCCGGAGGGCCAAAATACGGTGCCCCACGCGACCCCTGTACCTAGCCGCGTGGGCCCACCCAAATGGGCCTCGGGCACCGCCTCGCCTTCGGTCTTCGACGTACCCCCTCATATATACAGAAAAACGCTTGACCTAGAAGGAGGAGGGCTTTCACGAAACAACCGCCGCCACCACCACGTTCTTCGTTTCGGGGACAGATTGATCCAGGATTTCTCCTCCGGTGGAGGGATCCGGAGGCCTTCTTCACCGCCATCTTCACAGCCTTCATCTCCATCGACCATGAGCTCCTTCACCATCACCATGTGTGAGTAGTCCGCTGTAGGCACATGAGGTGGATGGGGATTGGATGAGATTGATCATGTAATGCTACCCGTTGTTCGAGATTTTAGGGGTTTATCTTGAGGATATTTTTGTATTGTGTTGATGCACTTATGCTATGTTTAATGCTTGCTACTAGGGCCCGAGTGGCATGATTTCAGTACTGAACTTATATTGCCTCATCATATATTTGAGTTTGGTATTTATCTGCAAAGTGTATCACCTGCTATTATGTCGAACCTGCGAACCCCAAAAGTGACATATAGGGAAAACAAGGGAGAGATGTTTTAGTTTGAGGATTCTATGTGTTCATGAAGTGTTAATGCATTGTTTCGGTCTATTCGAAAGGGTAGACCTTAATTACCTGTAGTTCCAAGTTGGCCCCGGTGAAATGGGCAGGTAGGACAATAGATGTTGTGCAAATTCTCTTGGTTAGTACGCACAACTAATTATGGAACACATACCTACATATATCGGAGTTAGAGATACGTCCCATGGCTAGCTATATATTATTATATGATCAATCTTATTCATGCAACACCCCGCTGTCACCTCATGCCTATGTTTTAATCCTCTGAGTTGAACATTCACTTTTTCGGTGAAAACTGGGAAACACTTGTTTACTGCTGCTGTTCTACTTGTTATTTGAATCATACTACTGCCATAACTACTGCTGCTGCAAGTTCATTGATATACATGTGTGGTTGAGAGTGACGCCTCAATTGGCAAAGTCTTATTGATATTCTTGTGTTCCCATCGTGTCGAACTATAAATTTGGGTAATACGTCCCAACGAAGATTTCAGCGATCCCCTACACTTGTGGGCATTAGGTACTAATTAGTGAAGCTCAAAGAGAGTAGAGATACATAAGTTACTTCCACAAACCCATAGTCCAGAGGTGGACTACTCCCTCTTCATCATGGAGATGGTGGAGATGTCGATGGAGAAGATGGAGACCACGCCGGCAGCGCCCCGCCGGAGTTTTCCCCCTCCAATCTGCAGCTCCAGATCTTCTTTTTCGTGTTTCTGTGATATGGCGGCGCTTGTTTTCGAGAACGCCGTGGGACTTCTTTTATAGGCGTTTTTAGGTCAAGACGAAGGCGGTGGAGCAAAGATCGACGGCTGCGGAGCCTCGAGGGCCAAGTTGGTGGGCCCCACGAGGCCAGGTACAATGGCCGCGTGGGCCACCCCTTTGGCCCTCTGGCCTCCGTTTGCTTGATTCCTTCGCTACTACGTCTTCCTCCTTCCAAAATAATGATGCCTATATTTTTCCAGATTTTTATGACGTCGTTTAGGTCCCTGAAACATAAAAGGAAAGAAATAGGATTTTCTGCCTGCGCAGGGTTAATTCCATAAAAATAGGAAACAATTATTTTATTTCCTAAAATCATTAAATAACAGTGGTATAACCCTTATATGCTGCAAATATGATTGGAATATGAGTGATATAGTGCAAAGTTCATGTATGCATTTTACATGCATCAACGTCCCCAAGCTTAACCAATACTCGTCCTCGAGTATGAAGGTGATAAAACTAACATGGGCTTTGCAATATAGCAATAACAATGAATATCAAAGATGATTGCTACTTCTACATAGAATCAAATGATTCATTCTTCAAAGGAGTAGCAATATGCAAAATAGCTTATGAAGTGATATCAAGTATCCAAGCAAGGATGTTCAATGATAGTTTCACAAAGTGTAACATAGAAGATAGTAATATGGACCGCATGTATGCATAATGATAAGTAAGAACATCCTACATTGGTCATAGAGTGTAGATGAAAATCTAAATATAAAAGGTGGACACTTTGGAAAGATGTATATGTGAGTAGAGGTAAAGCATGCATAAGTTTCATCTAACTTCCAAACTCTTCTACTTAAGTTAATGATTGCAATGTGGAATTCTTGGTGTCAAGCTCTCATTACCCCTATCATAGCATCTTGAATGATTAAAGTTTAATGTGAAAGCAAATATGAGTAGTGTGCTTGATAAAGTAAAGGTTAGGTGTCTCATGCCCCTTGAATACAAGTACCTACACCATGATTACTCAACTTAGGAAACAAAGCAAGTTCTGAATCATGTAGTGATATTATTACTTTGGTACATCACATATTGTGGAGCATACATCATTGAACACTATTGTTGTTTATTATGTTTCTCAAAAACTACTACATGTTCTGAATCATGTAGTGATATTTATATTCACCAAGAATAACCAATGATATCATAATGTCTCAACATTGAACGTTGACTATGTTCTACTCGGCCGAAGCATGTTTTCATTTTAATTTATAATCATGATAAACGAATTTCATGATCATCTCATGCTGAACATGGCTGTCATTTCCATCAATGGAATTCGTTGAACTCGTATTACATGAGAGAAGTTGGATAGTTTCGCATTTCCCTATAAATATCCATCAAGGAATTATAGATTTCTTGTGGAATAAAATCCACAAGATAATTTGGAGACATTGTTTAGTCTCAGAACTATACCATGCCTCAGCCTATAACCATACCACTACATGAGGTATGTTGTCCTTTATATCATGTTCTTCAGACATGATATGAACGTATGAATAAAGTTTCATACTAAACTTTGTTGCATCCATGATAATTTGCCGTATCTTAATAGATTGAAGATTTGGCATGTTCGCCTCGGTTCACCCTAAATAGGGATGTTTCGGAAGTCATAGAAAATTCTGTTGGTCACACGTAATATTAGAAAAATTCTCAAGTCATTAGACTTTATGTGCACTAAATGTGCCATGCAAATAAGTAAATCAATTCTAAGGCTCTCTCACCTTCACTTTTATAAATAAAGTAGCCACTAAAATTCTTGAACACATTCAAGAAGCTATATACCGACTACTCAACCATTTTGAGACAAATAATCATGGTATCCATGAACATCTAATACATGCCCTTATGTGAATCCATGCTTTTACTAAATTAATTGATCAAATTATCAAGTATGACCAAATTATACTACCATATGGGGTATAACATTTAAATGTCATTTTCACGAGCATTTATTATTGTATCAAGTACCTCATGTACATAGCCAAAATGGTGTAGATGTATTCTTTATCAAACGAATGAAATCTAATTAAATGACCACTTCTACAGAATTTAATATACCAACATCTTGTTGGAGACATGCGGTTTTACACACCACATGTCTATTCTAGATCATACCAACTGCATATCATACTGTTTTCCCTTGCAGTAAGGATCTATGTGAGGTATTTGTGGGGACCCCGGACTAGCTGTCCGAAATACCCTTGTGCCTACATCAACGATCCCATGATCAGTGTGTCGCTGAGCACAATCAAACTGGTAACCAAAGAACATCCATAAATATCGAATGAATTTACTTACTTGATTGAAGTCATAACCTTCAATAGGTACTTGTAGCGGAATTCACCAATCAATGTGGAGCCCAAGTCATTCGTCTTAACCCTACATGCAACTGACTGGGAAGCGCCCTAGTTCGCATTGACGTCATTGAAGCTTCTTCTTCGAACTGCTCTTCTCTAGAAATCTGGCTAAGACAATAGCCAGGGACGAAACCAATATGAGTACATTTGATTGTACTCGCAAGCTACCCCAACTTGAACATGCACTAGTTTTATTTTTATTTTGTAAGACCTTTCTTTATTGAAAACATCTCTATGTCTTTATTGAAAAAGGTAAGAGGAATTTTATAACTTTTCATAAGCCTTGTATTTTTATAAAACATCCTTAGCCTTTGTTGAAAAAGGAAAAGAAGGCTTTCAGATCTTTTTCCCATAAATCCGTTTTTGTAAGAAGTCTCTTTTAAAATGTTTTCTCGAACATATAGGTTTGTTGAAAAAGGTAAGAAGTCGATTTTAAAAACGTTTTCCCGGAAAATCACCATTTTGCTTATTTCTCCAAAACTCCTCCTTCTTCGACCATAACCCTTCATGGTCATCCAATCCCAACAACCTCATGCCGGCCCTTTGGCATAGTTGCATAAAACATACTCCACTTCATCTTCCTTTTTGAATCTCAAATCTTTTCCAAAACTTGCACATGGTCTAGGACAGCCTCCCAACTGTCCATATCCGAGGACTCGGCTATTCGAATAGTTTTAGACTCTGCAGAGGTAACACGCTTTTCCCACATCCATCCAGTAACTCATCGTGTCAGCCACATCCCGCCATACAAGGTGTATGCGAAGTTGTGTCACCGACCATAACCTGTCATTTGCTCGTGTTAGTATAGGACCCTACCGCTACGAAACTTCCCATCGACACTCAGTCCAGATTCCCTGTCAGGAAACCTAATTGTGAGGACTCGTAGTTCTGCCCGGCGAGCGAACCCTTCAAATCCTCAGATACCAGGATCCAGGTCAGAGGGTAGGTCGCCATGACCATCCCCTCATGGAACGAGGTCATCCTCGTTGTTGAGGCATCCCATACTAATACGAGCAAATTATATGACTACGCCCTTTCCCATATGTGGGTAAATGTGGTCGCATAGATTATCGGCTGGTCGTCATGGTACTAGGACACACTGTGCATTTTTCATAAACATCACCATTCTCCACTTCTCCATTTGAACACCGACATCTCGGCATTCCATAATCACATAAAAATTTTCAAAAGAGTTTTGGGTAAACAACATTTTTCCCATCCTATAGTTTGAAAAAGAATTTCCATCTAATACCTCCATATAGGGTGTCAAAATAATATACTTGTATTTTGAAAAAGGTTTTCAAAATCATAGTTTTAGTGACAAAAACCACATAATTTACTTATGTTCTTTATAGGTAAAACATGTAAACCAAGATAGATGTATATAGATGCAAGCTCAGAGAAGTAGCTTGCCTTGTTTAACAAAGTGGCCCTGGTCTTGCTCCTTTTGTTCAATAGAACCACCCTCCTCGAATACTCCGGCAACGCTCTCGTCTAAACGTCGTAAAACAATAAGACATACAATCACCACACAATTCGACCAAGCAATACTGACACTCAAGCTGAACATCTATAAACACCTACTGTTCTATAGGAGTCCAAACAATTGAATTTAGATTAATTTAATTTGTTACTAATTCCACCCACTTTTATTACTTTAAGAATCTAGTTAAACATCATTTAATGCCTTATTTAATCTCTGTTGCTCACAAACATACAATTTAAAATTCCATAGCTAACCACTGTCATCTACAAGGTTTGTTAATTGGATTTGAGTCAATTTGAGTTTAAATAATTTAATTAACCAATATTTGAATGTGTTTAAATTTATGGCAGAATCTAGTTATTCATGTTTAATTGCATAACTTAAGTTTTGTTGATCACAAAAATACAAACGAAAATTCTACAGAAAGCTACTGAGGTGTAGAAGACAACACAATTGGATTTGATTCAATTGGAGTTATTAAACTCCCTACATAATTGTTTTAATCCAGGAAGTTATTAATTAAGTTTTTAGATTTAAATTGGATTGGCATCATTTGGATTTAGGGGGGCTAGGTGATCATATTACTAAGCTCACAAAATTGGATTGACATCGTTTGGATTTATAGATTTTCAGAAACAAATAAGTTTAAGTTTTAAACCTTCTGTGGCATTTTAAATATTGTATTTTTATTATTCATCTAAATAGGGTGAAACTAGTTTGGTTGCACAGAGAATTTCATAAGCTTTCTATTGCATTTTCATTTGATTTATTTGGACTCATATTCCTCGAGTTATTGAATTTAAAAGGGAGGTCCAGTACTGTTTTTTCAGGGTTTTTAGATTTAAATAGAAAATCTGAA
Organism: Poa pratensis; assembly: GCA_947311845.1. Lineage (NCBI taxonomy): Eukaryota > Viridiplantae > Streptophyta > Magnoliopsida > Poales > Poaceae > Poa > Poa pratensis. Next base: position 45,384,642 of record CAMZMU010000052.1, read on the forward strand.
TCGGTATGCAACCGTTGGATCGAGATCCAACGCCTAAGAGGAGGCACGCCGGCGGCGACCACAGATGGGCGGTGTCGCTGTGGCCAGAGGCGGAGGCGATGACGCCGCGGCTCACCTAGGGCTCGGGGGACGGCGGAGACGGCGGAGATCGAGTGCAGAGAGCGAGGGAAAGAGGATGACATGGTCGACGTGGCTTGGGGAGGTCCAGAATGGCGTCGGCGAACTCGGCGGCTTCCTCGGACACGATCCTTCGCCGGCGAGCTCCTGGGTGGCTCCTGACCATGTAAGAGCAAGGGGAGAGGGGCGGTAAGGGTCGTGCGTCGACAGAGCAGAGAGAGGAGGGGAAAAAGAGAGAGAGAGAGAGCAGCACCGCATCGTCGTCTTCAACCTCGGTGGTTGTCGAGACGACGAAGCTCGGCACCTCGGCTGGGACGCGGCGGCAGCAATCCCGCCCTCCTGGCGGTGCGGAGAGGTGTGAGGAGTGAGGGGGAGAGGCAGAGAGAACGGTGCGAGGTGAGGGAGATGGCTGTGGCTAGGAGAGCAGCTCGGGTGCGGGTGGGGATTTTATAAGCTCGACGGCCGGACCACGGTGGTCGAAGTGCACGAAGGGGCTGGGGCTCGGCTGGCGTGTCAGCGGGGGTCCAGGGGAGGCAGGGAAGTGGCCAGGCGGAACCGTGTTTGCTGGGGTGCAGAGGAAGAGGAGATTGCCGGCAGCGTTGTCTCGCGGTCGGCGCGACATGGGGACAACGAGAAAGCTGGGCCCGGCCGCGGAGGAGAGGGGTCGAGAGCGGAGCGGTGCTCTCCTCGCAGGGCAGAGGAGGGGAGGGGCCCGGGCGGTGCGACGCGGTCGCGAAGAACACGGCGGCATGCCGTGCGGGGAGGAAAACGATGATGTTCTTGCAAAAAGCCCCCTGGAAAAACTATTCCCATTTACAATTTAGTCCTTTTCTGTTTTCTTTTGTTTCCTTTTTAAAACCAGTAGGTTTTTTGGGGATTTATTTGGGGCACTTAAGCATTTTATAAAAATTTGAGAAAATTCAGGTAGCCTCCGATATACATGTAGAAGCTCCACGAAAATTGTTGTTTGAAAATAAAATGTTTTGACCCATATTTGTTCATAGGGTTTTAAGTATGTTATTTTTGGTATCTTTATTAAATAGTATTTGATACTCCTTTACTACTTTTTGAAGCAAGTGATAAAATATTGTTTTGAACTTTTGGAACTTTCTTGACAAATATTGTGACTTCAATTAAGTTATATTTTCATGGAGAAAATATTGGTTTGAAAGAAAATAGAGAAATAGGGAGGAATAATTTATTAAGATCATTTCTTTATCATGATATTAATTTCCTTTTGTTAAATACTTTGAGGGTTTTGTTTAAAATTGAAAAGTATAATTACTTGAGGAGGGAGTGAGATGGAGTTGAAATGATTATTATTTCAGCTCATCCCTAGAATAAGGAAAAGTTATAATTGTTTTCATAAAATAGAGGAATGGTCAGAGAGGGAATTTTAATAAGTTCATTTCCTAAATTTAGGATTTTAACCTGGGGTGTGTATAATTTTAGAGGGTTTGTTTTTATTCAAGTCACCCTCCCAATTTGCTGCCAAGTGTGTTCTAATTTTAGTATTAAACACAACCGAGGAATTATCCTCACAAGCAACAAACACACAATATCAATAACACAACAATATCAACAGCACAACAATATCAACAACACAATCAAGACCACACAATTCAAACCACAAGAATAAATCATACCATCATTTCCATAATTAACAATACTATCTTGTAGAAATGATCACACTCAATTATGACAAGATGATGTTTTAAAGAATATCTCAACTCATAACTTAATAGTTTTCAAAAGATTTGATAAAGAGAAATATGGGGGGTAATATATTTCCCACTAGTGTTATTCTCAAATGGAGTGGAAATAAGAGTGTATAAAATGGGAGTTGCATACACATGCAAAACATCAAGGTTAAAATATAGATAGGAGATAACATATAGATCTCCATATTTTTGGGAACACATAATTTTGGAAATCACTTTTACTTTCTCAATAATGGATGTTTTGGTTGTTGCTAAACCAAGCATCATTGAAATGGACTTTGGCCAAAATAAGAATGGTAAAGATATATGGAATATATTCCTGTCATAACATGATCACCAAAGTTTAATATGTTTTTACTTAGGTTGGGTTCTTGGGTTGATATTTACTAGTCAATCAACATAAACATTCAAGTCACACAAGGTCAAACATACCAATGGGAAGGAATCCACAACCATTAGTGAAAACATTTCAAAAAGTTTTTGTTGGTTCTGAATTTTGGGTCTGGTAAAACTAAGTTTTTCTTAGTTCCAAAATTTGGGATGTTACAGCTCTTCCCCCCTTAAAATAAATCTCGTCCTCAAGATTTGCCCGGTGGTAACAGGGGAGCACGAGGGCACGTTTTTTTTTTTGGGCTGCCTATACTCCCGAAGTCGATGCTTCTTTATTGAGGTCGCCATGTGAGATCTTGACGAATTGATGTTGTGAGGCTTTCTTTTCGATGATCTTCTGTGCTAAGTTCAGATCCTCGATGATGGGGTTGACTTGACGATCGACGCTGAGGGAGAGTCTTGGTTGGCTGTTTGCAGATACTATAAGGTTAAAGTGCAAGGAACTAATTATCAATATGTTCTTGTATACCTACTGCAGGTCTTCCCCCCTTAAATAGGGGTTTTGAAGGTTCACCCGGAAGGTTGTGGGCGGAGTTGACTTGGAGGCATTGTTCTTCTTGAGTAGCTTGACGATCTTCGTCTTGGGTGTCACTCCTTGGTGTTTGGGGTTGGTGCAGATATCTCTTCCTGATATTCTCTTCTCACGAGGGTCACAGGTGGGGACGCGTTGTTTTCAGGATGCGTCGAGTCTGCGTACTCGACTCCTTCCGGTTTCTAGTTAGTAGAGGGATGTTATAAATTTCTAAGGGCGTCTGAACTTGATTGGTGGTTGACGTTGTCCACAGCAGGTGCTTCCGTCGTTTGATTCTTCTGGGTATTCCGTTGGTTGGTTGTCTTCATTCTTGTCCTTCTTCAGCTGAGTAAAGGAGGAACTTCATTGTTGAATTCCTTGGTTCTTGAGCTTCACGAAGCCTTGGGTAAGAATTTCAAGAGGTACAGTCTAGGGCATCGAGCTTCCAGAGGAGTCTAAAAGTCAGTTCGAGGACCCTAAAGGTAGGCGGTTTGGTCTGCTGTTCGACGAGGGTGCAAGGGTCGCGTTCTCGGTTAGCCTTAAAAAGTTAGAGAAAGATCTTCATGCCAGCAGTCGCTGTTCGTGCTTTCTTGAATCCTCCTTTGGCGTGATTGGTCGAGGTAAGTTGAAAAGGATGATTGCCCGATAGGTAACATTGATGGGGCTTGCTGTAACAGCCCAAGTTGTGAACCTAAAAACCTGTTTAAATTTTTTTGCTTTTGAGTAAATTGCATCATGGCATCCTTGCATAACCATGTCCCTCTCGAGTTAACATCAGTTGCTTTGAAATGTTGTTAAGTTGCTGAAACCATTTGCGCTATTGTTCTAACAAACTTCAGCAATGAAGTCACTCAACCTCGCTCACCCAAGTTACTTCGACATTTTGGAATCGTCAAGGAAGTTCCAAGAACTCAGGGAATCCGGTAGCAGATCCGGAATCATCCGGACCTGAACCCGGATCTCATCCGGTGCCAGAACCGGAAAATTCCGGAATCCATACCGGATGAACCAGACCAGCATCGTCTTCATCCTGTAGCGACCGAGCTCGTCGCTCGCGCCGCACCAGCTCGATGCCGGGCTCCTCGCTGCCCCCACCTGCAGAGAGAAGAGCAAGCCCAGGAGGCCATGCCCACTCCATCCCCGACCTTATCCTCCCCGTTCTCCCTCGCTCTCTCCTCTCCAACGAGCTCGGACCCTAGCCGCCATGGCCGCCGAGCTCGACGCCGTCGATTGAGGAGCCCCCGAGCGAATCGAAGACCGCAGGGAGCTCCGCCGTGTCCTCCTCTCCGTCCCTGCCGAAGGAATCGAGCCGGGGCTGCCCGCATTGTCGCCGCCGTGCTCGTCTTCTCCAACTCCGGCCGCCGGACGTCGGTCACGATTCCGGCCATCTCCGCCCACCCCCGACCTCGCCAAGCCCTCCCACGAGCTCAGGGTGAGCACATGACCATCCCCAGTGCCCTCCGTTCCTCCTATTCGCTCTCGTTCGTCGAATCGCAGTAGGAGTAGCACGTTCCAGTTGAACTGGAAAACCCGGTGTCAATCCCGGAATTTTCCGGATTCTATACCGGATTAGTGAAATGGCTACTGGACTCGCACGTCTTCACCCGGATTATACCCGGTTTACACCCGGAAATATTTCCGGATGAATTAACTTCCGGTGCAAAACCCGGATTTCACCGGATCTGAAACCGGATCTGCACCCGGTGCCAGACCCGGAAATTTCCGGACTGGGATCCGGATACCCCAGTTTTTAACCTGTTTCAATTGTAATGCTTTCTAACCTGAATCCCCCTCCTAGTACCTGTTACAAGCATGTCTAATCACCTAAACTTTGCACCTCTCACATGATCATGTCATATCTCTACAAGTCAAATCCTAGGGTCTCAACTACGTTAATCAACAAGTAAAGATGATTCCTTACTTAACTCCACGGTGTATTCAAAGTGTGTCCCCACTAAGCACCCAAACTCCGTTTAAATTGAATAGTTGAATCATCCTCCTCTCGGGGATTTAAATTGACATGTCATCATGTGTTTGTGCATTGCATTTGCTAAAGTTTGTGTGGTGATTGATTGTTCTTCCGTTGCTATGCCTCGATAGATCAAGCAGCCGGGGTTACACCGCAATACCCCGACGATCCGTACTACCAGCACGTTGAGCAAGGCAAGCGTAATCCCCCCTCTGAGCATGTCTTATCCTATTTTCCGCAAATATTTTCTCCACTATAATATTGCATGCGGTTCTAAATGTCTTTTTGCTTGGATTAGAGTATCCTATAGAATGCATTAAGATTCCGATGCCAATGCCTGTTTTCCCCTCCTATTACCATAGGTTTGCATTGTTGGCCTGATATAATTATTATGCTATGCAAGTGCTTAGCCATGCTTAGTGAATTGCCTAGTGGTACTATGGTGGTACATGCTGGAAACAGGTGTTGACTTGTGACAGCGATGTGGATGGTGGAGAAATTGTGGTGACAGGTAATAAGATGCTTAAAGGTGGGGATGAGAGGCCACTTCGGTATGGTGGTGTTTTGTCTCACTCTCGCCGCCCAGGTGCGAGTTCTTTACCTCTTGAACCAAGAATGAGCGCGCTTCCTTTCGGTGGGGTATATGGAGCCCTCGTCGACCGACTAACTTGGGCGGGACTAGCCAGGGTCCTCTAGTTTGAGCTTCCATTTGCGCGTGCGTGAAGACGGTGGCCAAGACTGAGATGAGGACAGTGGTGTTTAGGAAAATGAGTGGCCACGGGACAGGGTGCTGGGAGCACTGAACCTGTCTCGTCCTCACTGATGATCCTGGGTTAGCCCTTAACAAGGTAAAGGTTGTAACCGTTCCCACTCAGCCGGCTTTCCCCGGAAGAGAGCTACGTGTAGGCAATGGCCGGGCGGTACCGAAGGTAAACACAGTGCACCCCTGCAGGGTTAAATCTTTTCGAAAAGCCGTGTCCACGGTTACGGACAACTTGGGAAAGGACGATAAGACCATAGAATAACTTTAACGGAATGATTAAAAACTGGGTACTAGAGGTACCAATTCCACGAATGCAAGGTGAGCTTCCTCGAGGGTGATTCGGGGAGGTGCCTTTGATGAACAGGTACTGTGGTTGATCATGAGAAAGGTGATGAAAGAAAGAGTTACTTCTTACCTCTTTTGAAAACTATTCTGTTTAGTCGATGCCTTTGAGTTATGTTTTCCTTAAATAAAATCAGCTTTATGCAAAACAGCCATAAAACCTTGAAAGCTAATCATCGAGCATATTAGCTCCTAATCTTGCGAGTTCGTCGAACTCAACGTCTTTGCTTTTGTTTCAGAGGAGGACTTCACCGACTCGAAGGTGGGTTCTTTGTGGACATCGACGAGTAGTCTGGGGTTCCCAGGTGGCAGCTTGGGACATCTCGGAATAGCTGGCGCTGTGATGTTATCTGTAGGCCTCTTAGGCCATATTTGGATCTTGTTGTTAGACAACTTAATTCGCTTCCGCATGTTGTAATGTTGGGTCTGTGACCTCTGGTTGTCTTTTGCTATCTTTCTCTGTATAAGAGTTGAACTATATGATTTGTGTCGTAGAGTCTGTGATGTGCCAGTTGTTCCACAGTCTTGATCTCTCTATTATGCTTTGATAATGTGTCCGGTGGTATCGGATAACCGGGGACACAGTATCACTGTATAGCAGTCAGGTCGGGGCGCCACAAGTTGGTATCAGAGCAGTACTGCCTGTAGGAAACCCTTCTACTGGTCGATGTTGAGTCTAGTGTTTGTGAAAATATTTTAACCTAAAAATGAGTTGTGAAAACCATCTTAGGATTCTTTTTACTCCTTATCTGGTTACCTCTAATCTCGGAGCAATCTTACCTCGATTTGAGTTTAAAGGTTTTACTTCTCATCTGTTACTTCAAAAGTATTAGGATAAACCGAAGGTCGTGGTGTTCGTGGACCTTAGTGTTATGTGTCCAGTTGCTCCCGCTGCGTTGCAATCCCAAATCAACTCAGATGTTCCTACCGAGTCAAGTCATTTGATCCTTTCTTTGGGTGTTAACCCACGGACTTGAACATAAGGTCCCGGATTGTGCCAACTAGAGTGTGTTAAGTTGTGATTTCTTAACTCTCACTAGTAGCACATGATGCTGATCTTTGACCCAAGTTCTATCTTGTTGTTTTCCTTCTCGCAAGTATTATCGTCCCTAGTCTGTGTACTTGTGAAGACGCTAATGCTATTGTTCGACCATTCGGAGAAAGATACTAACCGTGTCATTGTCAAATCTCCAGAATGGCTCGAGGAGGTCGTGGAGGCCGTGGTGGTCGCGGTAACCACAATGACGATGAGGATGATCTGCCGCCACCACCCACAATGGCTCAAGTCTTGATGGCCATTGAGGAGAACCGTGGGCGCAATGAGCGCTTGCTTGAGCAGTTGGTGCAGCAGAATGCACGGAGGAACGAGTGCAACACTCTCACGAGTTCCTGCGCTCACAGCCACCCACTTTGCTGATGCTAAGGAGCCACTGGAAGCTGATGATTGGCTTCGTGCTTGGAGCGCAAGTTCTCCGCGCTGCATGTCCCAGTGGCTGAGCAAGTCAACTTTGCCACCTATCTTTGGTTGGTGCTGCTGGCTGTTGGTGGGAGAGCCATGTGGCTTTTTTCCAGCCAACCATGTCTTCACCTGGGCTGAATTCCGCACTGCCTTCCGAGCGGAGTACATTCCCCAGCCTATCATGGACTTGAAGAGGAGGGAGTTCCTGGATTTGCAACAGGGACGGATGGACCTCCGCACTTATGGTCGTGAGTTCAACCATCTTCTCGTTACGCCCCAAGGGACGTGACCAATGATGCTGACAAGCAAGAGCTGTTCCGCAAGGGTCTGAATCCGCAGCTCCGCTATGAGCTATTGCCCTTCAGGTTCCAGACCTATCAGGAGCTGTTCAACCAGGCTTTCACCTTGAGCAAGGAAGAAAGGAACTTGAAGCTTCCAAGAGGCCCGCACATGGGGATCACCAGAGTTCCTCGGGTTCTGAGAGCAAGAAGCGCAGGGTCTTTGTTCCCTACAGCGCCGTACCTCGTGCTCCATTCATGCCGAGGGCAGCAGGATACAGGCCACCTCCTCCGCGCCCCACTACTTCGACACTTGGGGTAGGCGGGAGTGGATACCGTCCTATGCTACCTGCTCCACCTGGGCTCACGTGCTTCACATGTGGCCAGGCTGGCCACTACTCCAGGGAGTGCCCCCAGAAGGCACCTCTCGCGATAACTCCTGCACGAGCCCCTGCCACTCCAACTGGCAAGGCTGGACCTATTGTGCGTGGTCGCCTGAACCACGTCTCTGTTGAAGAAGCTGAAGATGACCCCGGCGTTCTTATGGGTGAGTTACGAATCAATGGCAATTCAGCTACAGTTCTGTTTGATTCTGGAGCATCGCATTCATTCATCTCGGTAGCGTTTGCAAAAGACCACAACATACCGTTCGAGAAAATGAGACGTCCCATGACGATCTCCACTCCTGGTTCCAACTGGCAGACCGACGGAGTTACTCCGGAGGTCCAGATTAATATAGGTTCCTTGTCTTTTCCGTATGCCTTGGTAGCTCTGAAGTCCAAAGGCATTGATGTCATATTGGGCATGAACTGGCTAGCCAAATACCAGGCTAATCTCGACTGTGCTGCTAAGAGCATTACTGTGACCGCTCCTTCCGGTGACATTGTGGAGTATTGGCCTGCAACATCAATACCTCCGTCCGCCGTCGTACCCGCTCACCTGAGATTCTCCTTTGCTTTATGGAAGGCGAATCCCCTCCTGAAATCCAGGACATACAAGTGGTGTGTGACTTCCCGGATGTGTTCCCGGAAGAGTTGCCTGGCATGCCTCCTGACCGAAGTGTGGAGTTCGTAATAGATCTACTTCCCGGTACTGCTCCAATTTCCAAGAAGCCCTACCGCATGCCGGTGGAAGAGTTGGCTCTGTTGAAGGAGCAAATTGATCAGCTGTTAGCTAAGGAGTTCATCCAGCCTAGCAGTTCACCATGGGGTTGTCCGGTACTCTTTGTCAAGAAGAGGGATTCTACCGTGCCTCGTCTTGTCTCTGACTATAGACCGTTGAATGCGGTGACAATCAAGAACAAGTACCCTATTCCTCGCATCAATGATCTGTTGGACCAGTTAGCTGGTGCAAGAGTATTCTCCAAGATGGATCTGAGGTCTGGGTACCATCAAATAAAGATCAGAAAGGAGGATATCCCAAAGACGGCATTTGTTACTCGCTATGGCTCATATGAGTATACCGTCATGTCCTTTGGTCTCACAAATGCTCCAGCTACTTTCATGAGGCTCATGAACTCCATTTTCATGGATTATCTTGATAAGTTTGTTGTCATTTACATCGATGATATCCTCATCTATTCCAAAACCAATGAAGAGCATGAGGAACATCTTCGTTTGGTTCTGACAAGACTTCGAGAACATCGCCTCTATGCCAAGTTCTCCAAGTGTGAGTTTTGGTTGGATAATCTTGTCTTTCTTGGTCATGTGATCTCCGCTGATGGTGTGGCTGTCATTCCCGACAAAATTCAAGCTATTCTAGACTGGAAAACTCCAATGTCAGTCAAGGACATTCGTAGCTTTCTCGGATTGGCGGGTTACTACCGCCGGTTCATCGAAGCTTTCTCCAAATAGCCAAGGCACTGACTGACCTTCTCAAGAAGGATAGAAAGTTTGTATGGTCGGCCGAAGCTGAAGAGAGTTTCCAAGCCCTGAAAGCCAAGCTCACGTCCGCTCCTGTGCTTGTCCTGCCGGACACAAGCAAGGATTTCGTCGTCTTCTGTGACGCCTCCCTACAAGGCTTGGGCTGTGTGCTAATGCAAGATGGCCATGTGGTGGCATGCTTCTCGCCAACTTAAGCCGCATGAGCTCAACTATCCAACTCATGATCTAGAGCTTGCCGCTGTGGTCTATGCTTTGAAGCAATGGAGACCATATCTGTTTGGTAACCGTTGCGAGATCTTCTCGGATCATAAGAGTCTGAAGTACCTCTTCACCCAGCCGGATTTAAATCTCAGGCAAAGGCGTTGGTTGGAGTTAATCACGGACTACAATGTGAGTCTGAACTATACCCGGCAAAGCAAACGTCGTGGCTGACGCGCTGAGTCGGAAGTCTTATTGCAACAATCTGATGATTAAAAAGGCCCAACCCGCTCTTCATGAAGAGTTTGCCCGTTTGAATCTGGAAATTGTTCCCTCCGGCTACCTTGCAAATCTGGAGATCAAAGCTACTCTCGTAGACCAGATTAAGGATGCTCAGAAGCTGGATGAGGGTATTCTGAACATCAAGAAGAACATTGCTAGTGGCAAGGCCAAATGTTTCTCGGAAGATGAATCCGGTGTTGTTTACTTTGGTGACCGCTTGGTAGTGCCAAAGAACCGGAATTTGAGGGAGCTCATTCTCCAAGAAGCTCATGAATCACCTCTCTCTATTCATCCCGGTAGTACCAAGATGTACCAAGACCTTCGACCACAATTCTGGTGGACCCGTATGAAACGGGAAATTGCTAGGTATGTTGCTGAATGCGACACCTGTCGACGGGTAAAGGCTGAACATCAAAGACCTGCCGGCACTCTTCGCCCTATTGCTGTCCCGGAATGGAAATGGGATGAAATTGGTATGGATTTCATCACCGGGTTTCCCCGATCTCAAAAGGGCAACAATGCCATTTGGGTAATCATTGATCGTCTTTCCAAAGTTGCTCACTTCCTACCAGTCCGTGATGATATACGGGCAAGTCAACTGGCTGACTTATATTTGGCTCGTATTGTTCCATTGCATGGGGTCCCTTTGAGGATCATATCGGACCGTGGAAGTATCTTTGTATCCAAGTTCTGGCAGAGTTTCCAAACTGCTATGGGGTCCCGTCTCAATTTCAGTACCGCTTACCATCCCCAAACTGATGGTCAGACCGAAAGAGTGAACCAAGTGTTGGAAGACATGCTTAGGGCATGTGTGATCTCTTTTGGCCAGAGTTGGGAAAAGTATCTCCCTTTCGCGGAGTTCTCCTACAACAACAGCTATCAAGCTAGTCTGGGCATGGCTCCCTTTGAGGCTCTTTATGGAAGAAAATGCCGCACTCCTCTAAATTGGTCCGAGACCGGAGAGAGAGCACTCTTTGGTCCGGATGTGATCAATGAAGCTGAGGAGAAGGTTCGAATCATACGGGAAAATCTGAAGATTGCTCAGTCTAGGCAGAAGAGCTACTATGATAAGCACCATCAGGAAATCCACTATGAAATTGGTGATAAAGCTTATCTCCGCGTCTCTCCCCTTCGTGGCGTTCGCCGCTTCGGAATCAAAGGGAAATTGGCCCCTCGCTATGTTGGTCCTTTCACCGTTCTGGAAAAGCGAGGAGATCTTTCTTATAAGTTGGAGTTACCGGTCAAATTCCCAAATGTGCATGATGTGTTTCATGTCTCCCAACTTCGCCGTTGTTTCAAGGATCCTATCCATGGAGTTAATCATGAGGAGCTAGATCTACAAGAAGACCTCACTTATCGAGCATCCTATCCGTGTCTTGGATGAAGCTGAAAGAAAGACCCGGACAAGACTACCAAGTTTCTCAAGATTCATGGTCGCACCATTCCGAGGAGGAAGCGACTTGGGAACGAGAGTCTAGTCTACGTGAGGAGTATGCCGACTTCTTTCCACAATCTTAGAATCTCGGGGCGAGATTCCTGTAAGGAGGGTAGAATTGTAACAGCCCAAGTTGTGAACCTAAAAACCTGTTTAAATTTTTTTTGCTTTTGAGTAAATTGCATCATGGCATCCTTGCATAACCATGTCCCTCTCGAGTTAACATCAGTTGCTTTGAAATGTTGTTAAGTTGCTGAAACCATTTGCGCTATTGTTCTAACAAACTTCAGCAATGAAGTCACTCAACCTCGCTCACCCAAGTTACTTCGACATTTTGGAATCGTCAAGGAAGTTCCAAGAACTCAGGGAATCCGGTAGCAGATCCGGAATCATCCGGACCTGAACCCGGATCTCATCCGGTGCCAGAACCGGAAAATTCCGGAATCCATACCGGATGAACCAGACCAGCATCGTCTTCATCCTGTAGCGACCGAGCTCGTCGCTCGCGCCGCACCAGCTCGATGCCGGGCTCCTCGCTGCCCCCACCTGCAAGAGAGAAGAGCAAGCCCAGGAGGCCATGCCCACTCCATCCCCGACCTTATCCTCCCCGTTCTCCCTCGCTCTCTCCTCTCCAACGAGCTCGGACCCTAGCCGCCATGGCCGCCGAGCTCGACGCCGTCGATTGAGGAGCCCCCGAGCGAATCGAAGACCGCAGGGAGCTCCGCCGTGTCCTCCTCTCCGTCCCTGCCGAAGGAATCGAGCCGGGGCTGCCCGCATTGTCGCCGCCGTGCTCGTCTTCTCCAACTCCGGCCGCCGGACGTCGGTCACGATTCCGGCCATCTCCGCCCACCCCCGACCTCGCCAAGCCCTCCCACGAGCTCAGGGTGAGCACATGACCATCCCCAGTGCCCTCCGTTCCTCCTATTCGCTCTCGTTCGTCGAATCGCAGTAGGAGTAGCACGTTCCAGTTGAACTGGAAAACCCGGTGTCAATCCCGGAATTTTCCGGATTCTATACCGGATTAGTGAAATGGCTACTGGACTCGCACGTCTTCACCCGGATTATACCCGGTTTACACCCGGAAATATTTCCGGATGAATTAACTTCCGGTGCAAAACCCGGATTTCACCGGATCTGAAACCGGATCTGCACCCGGTGCCAGACCCGGAAATTTCCGGACTGGGATCCGGATACCCCAGTTTTTAACCTGTTTCAATTGTAATGCTTTCTAACCTGAATCCCCCTCCTAGTACCTGTTACAAGCATGTCTAATCACCCTAAACTTTGCACCTCTCACATGATCATGTCATATCCTCTACAAGTCAAATCCTAGGGTCTCAACTACGTTAATCAACAAGTAAAGATGATTCCTTACTTAACTCCACGGTGTATTCAAAGTGTGTCCCCACTAAGCACCCAAACTCCGTTTAAATTGAATAGTTGAATCATCCTCCTCTCGGGGATTTAAATTGACATGTCATCATGTGTTTGTGCATTGCATTTGCTAAAGTTTGTGTGGTGATGATTGATTGTTCTTCCGTTGCTATGCCTCGATAGATCAAGCAGCCGGGGTTACACCGCAATACCCCGACGATCCGTACTACCAGCACGTTGAGCAAGGCAAGCGTAATCCCCCCTCTGAGCATGTCTTATCCTATTTTCCGCAAATATTTTCTCCACTATAATATTGCATGCGGTTCTAAATGTCTTTTTGCTTGGATTAGAGTATCCTATAGAATGCATTAAGATTCCGATGCCAATGCCTGTTTTCCCCTCCTATTACCATAGGTTTGCATTGTTGGCCTGATATAATTATTATGCTATGCAAGTGCTTAGCCATGCTTAGTGAATTGCCTAGTGGTACTATGGTGGTACATGCTGGAAACAGGTGTTGACTTGTGACAGCGATGTGGATGGTGGAGAAATTGTGGTGACAGGTAATAAGATGCTTAAAGGTGGGGATGAGAGGCCACTTCGGTATGGTGGTGTTTTGTCTCACTCTCGCCGCCCAGGTGCGAGTTCTTTACCTCTTGAACCAAGAATGAGCGCGCTTCCTTTCGGTGGGGTATATGGAGCCCTCGTCGACCGACTAACTTGGGCGGGACTAGCCAGGGTCCTCTAGTTTGAGCTTCCATTTGCGCGTGCGTGAAGACGGTGGCCAAGACTGAGATGAGGACAGTGGTGTTTAGGAAAATGAGTGGCCACGGGACAGGGTGCTGGGAGCACTGAACCTGTCTCGTCCTCACTGATGATCCTGGGTTAGCCCTTAACAAGGTAAAGGTTGTAACCGTTCCCACTCAGCCGGCTTTCCCCGGAAGAGAGCTACGTGTAGGCAATGGGCCGGGCGGTACCGAAGGTAAACACAGTGCACCCCTGCAGGGTTAAATCTTTTCGAAAAGCCGTGTCCACGGTTACGGACAACTTGGGAAAGGACGATAAGACCATAGAATAACTTTAACGGAATGATTAAAAACTGGGTA